>JAOVVO010001058.1:0-19235 GCA_028564675.1 Onchocerca lupi | reverse complement strand
CAAAATTAAAAAAAAAAAAAAAAAAAAAAAAAAAAGAAAAATTTAAATTATGTAGAATAAGAGAAATAAATTAATGAATTCAATTCAAGTATCACTCAAAAAGTATTGAAAATTATAAATTTTTAGTAAAAATATTGGATTTACAAAAAAAAAAAAGTTGATTTGTTAAAAAGTTCTGAAGTTATTTTACAACCCTTACAAATTACTTTCTATTAAAAAACAAAAAATTTAATTTAAATTTAAATTTCATTCGAAAAAATTTGAATTAAAATATTAATAAATGATTTTTGAAAATGAATATTATCTTTTATTTTTTCGAAATTTTCCATGAATTTGCCTTTTCAAAATTAAAATTGCATTTCCAAAATAATTCTTCTACTGATAATTTCTAAAGTTATTATTAATTGATTTACGGTATTCTTTCATTCCATATCGATAAATAACCTAATTTTTATTGATAATGAATGATTTATCAGTGAAAAAAAAACAAAACAAAAATAATTGTTATAATGAATTTTAATAGATTACTGAAATTAGATAATTTTAGTGAAAAAGAAAAAAAAAATCGAAATATCAATCAATCAGCTATATTTTTCAAAATTTGAAAAACACTATCAAATTGCAAAGTTTACAAATTTCAATTTATAATGAATGATTTACAGATAAAACAACAAAAGTGATCTTTTCAAAGGATTTTAATAAAATTTTTAAATTAAAATATTTAAATGGAAAAAGTTGAACTATCAATCAATCGATCAATCAATCGATCAATCAATCAATCAATCATATCTTTTCAAAACTATTACATTGCAAAGTTCAAAGTTCGATTTTATTGAAAGAGAAAAATTCATGCAATATATCAAAATAATGAATAATATTATATTTATGACCCCAAAACAATTAATTAATTTATTTAATTAACTGAAAAGACTAATTCAGGATAATCTACAAAATCTTATTCATTAATTCAAAAAATAATATACTGAAAAGACTAACAATTAATTAATTAATTAATTGATTAATTCAAATTAATATACCGAAAAGATTAATTCAGGATAATTTAAAATCTTATTTGCCTTTTAAACAAATTATAGCAATACATGAATGAATTAATTTCGATTTAATTTAGAATAAAAGTTTATTATTATTCAAAATATTTAGTGAAATGATAAAATCATTAATGACGAAATATAATAAACTTGCCAGGTTTCAATAAATTTGCTGAAATTTTATTAAAAAAATTTCTAAAATTGATGCTCTAGAAGAGGAGCAATAAAATGAATATTAAATTTTAAATTAAAACAACAAATATAAATTTAATTAATGAACAATTAAAATTAAATAACAAGATGCTAGAAATGATATATTTTACAATTGAATAATAGAATACTGGAAATTTCATTTTATAGCAATACAAAAATTCTCTCTTTTTTTTTTTTTTTTATGATTAATAACTCTAAATAATCAACAAATATAAATTCAAAAATTGAATAATCAAAATTAGATGGTATAAGGTGCTTAGAAATGGTACATTTTGCAACTGAATAATAGAATACTGGAAATTACTTTTCATAGCAGTACAAAAATTCTTTTTTTTCGATTAAAAATTCTAAATAATCAACAAATATAAATTCAATAATTGAGTAATCAAAATTTAATAATAGAAATAGCAAAAATTTTTTCTTTTTCTTCTTGAAAAGATGAAATCAAAATTTTCATTTGCTTTAGTTTGCTATATTTTTAGCAAAAATATCGCTTTTTCTAATTTTCTATTTGTCCAATTTTTCAATCAGCAAATTACAAATAAATCAATATTTAATCATATTTTAATTTCTATAAGTTCATCTTTAAAATTATTTTAATTTATGAATTTAATTTAATATATGATTTAATATATGAATTTGAATTTCTCCCTTTAAAATCTTGTCTTAAAATTATACATAATATCTTTTAACAATATGTTATAAATCAAGTTTTTAAATCATAATTGACGGGAGAGGATTTATAAAGATTTTGATCAGATTTTGATCAAATTTTGATCAAATTTTGATTAGATTTTAATCCGATTTTGATCAAAATTTTTATCAAATAATTTTGATTTGATTTTGATCCGATTTTGATCAAATTTTGATCAAATTCTGATCAACTTTGCTTTTATCAAAATTTTTTACAACAATTCTTCCGTTCATTAATTTTAGTTACATTCAACGAAATCCATCTTGATAAATCATCAAATATGATGAAAAAATCAAAAAATAAGGAATAAAAATGAATAACTAAAAATGAAATAAAATTTAATAATTAAAATAGCTTTGAATTTATTTTCCTTATTATATCATATCAGTATTTTTTGTAAAATTATTGAAACAAATGACTTTTCATTTTTTTAAATTTATCGACAAATTTAAAATAAAAAACGAAAAATAAAAATTTCATTATTGAAATCCCAAAACAATTTTGTACCATTATCATTATCATATCATATCATTATCATTTCGCGAAATTTTGCGAAATTATTGAAAACAACAAACCTGTTTTAATCTTTAAATTTATCGATAAATTTAAATTTGCTTTTTCTGTTTTTAATTTTAACGTTTTTTTTTCCTTTTCTAGAAAAATAAAACAAAAAAAACAAAACAAATATGAATGTTCATATTTACTGAAGAAAAAAAAATCGGAAAAGAAATTTGCATAAAAAAAATGTATACTTTTAGTAAAAGTAAACGATTAATTAAAAATAATTAATAATAAATGATTGCAAATAATTATTTGCTACTAATATCTATGCAATAATGAAATTAAAATTAAAATTTTTTAAAAAAGAATTTGTTGTTTTCCATTTCCAATTTTTTTTTTATTATAAAAACTAAAAGCAGTTGTATAAATAATACACTGGCAAGAGAGTGAATGAATATCTATGCTTTTTCAGCAGTTATTTTTCTCGATAAAAAAAAAAAAAAAAAGAAATTGCGATTAAATTATCGAAAAAATTTTTGAAAAAATATTAAATTACAATTTTTCGTAATCATTTATGATTTTTATGTAATAATTTTGTAAAAAATTTTACTTTTATGAAAAAAATAGCAGAATTTATTAATTAAATATATAATTGATTTGTAATTTGGTAAAAATAAAAAATAAAACAAAAAAATTCAGGCTAATACATTTTGTTGCAATCAAAAATCATAATTTCTTTCTTTTTTCTTTATTATAAAAAAAAAAAATTAATATGAAATGAAAAATGTCAAAATTTAAAAATCAAAGAATAATTCTTTTTTATTTTGAAAAAAAAAAAGAAATGAAAAAATTCATAACTGAAATAAAATTAATATTTTCTTCTTTTTTTTTTTTTTTTGTTATCTATATATCCAAAAAATAAAAAAATTAAACGAGAAAAGAATAATTCATTACCGAAAAAAAAAAACTTAAAAATTGATACACTCATAGAAATTTAATTAATTTTCATGTATCTATTTCATCAATTTCTCGTTCATTATTTCAAAAATACAAAATTTAAAAAATGATACGTTGATAAAAATTTGAATAGTTTTTCAATTTATCATTTCCTTTTTTTTTTTTTTAGATCTTTAGTTACTTTCACTTTTCTCATTCATTTATCAATCCAACAAAAAAATCAACATTTGTTTAAATAAAATTTATGATAAAAGAAAAAAATTGATTTAAAATCAGAAATATTTAACTTATTTTATTTAAAAATTTGTTCTGCTTTTATTAATAAGTTTTAATTATTCAATTAAATGTATGCAAAAATCAAAAAGATCTTCCTTAGTTCATCTTTTTTTTTTTTTTTTTGAAATATTTAATTAATTAATTTTTTTTTTTGAAATATTTAATTAATTAATTTTTTTTTTTTTGAAATATCAACATTTAAAAATATTTAAAACAAATATTTCAATGGAAAAGAATATTACCGATATAGTTTTAATATCATGTTGGTTACAATTGAAAATTAATTTATAAATTATTTCTCATCATTTTCGAATTTTAGAAAATTAATCATCAAATTTTTATCAGCAAAAATTTAAGATTTTAAAAGTCATTAATGATTATCAGAAAATTAAATTTAAAAAAATTATTAATTATTAAAAATTGAAGGAAAGGAGAAAAAGTAAATTTGTTTGAAGTAAGAAAGCAAAAAATAAAAATTCAAATTTAAAAAAAAAAATAAATAACTAACAATTTAATGATAAGCGTAAACAACAAAATTCAATGATATGATAAATAGATAATAAATAAATTAAAAAAATTTTATAACAATGATTTTTGACAGAAAATAAGAAAAAGTGATAAATTAAAACTTGCAAAATCAATTTTATCAATTGGACACTGCTAATTAGCAATTAATTAATAAATTAATTTGTAAGCTTAATTAAAATTTTTTTTTGGCGCAACTAGCTTTCAAATGTTTATTTTTTAAAAGTTTTAGGTTCATTCGAAAGTATCGTTAAAAGAGATAAGATAAGATAAAAGGATAAATTAAGAATGAAATGAAATAATTATCAAAAAATGATTGAAAGACAAATTAAAAAGAAAATGAAATAAAAGATAAAATAAAGTAAAAATGAAAAATTAGAATTTTCAAAATTAATCTAATCAATTATTATTTCTATTTTTCATTAATCTAAGCAATTATTATTTCTAATTTTATTTCAATTTTTCAAAAAAAATCATTGCAAACATAATTTTTCTTTCTTTTTTTTTTTTCTTCTTGACATTAATGTAAATGTATAAAAATAGATATCATCGTTGATATTTTCAGACATTTTTTGAGACAAAATAATTTTTATTGAAATAAAAATAGTAATGGAATTGAAATTTAAATACCAAAAAATTAAAAAAAAAAAACCGATCAAAAACGAATAAATAAATAAATTTGAAATTGAACCAGATTTATTTAACTATCATTTTCGTTCTTCATCTTTTCCTTTCAATAAAAATATTTTATTATTCAAATAGTTGTAAAACTCTTTTTTTTCTTTTTAAATATTTTCTTTTCTTTTTTTTTTAGATTTTTTTTTTTGAAAAATAAGTAATAAAAGTAAAATAAGAAAATGTTTTGAAAGAAAATAAAAGAGAAAAAATGATGAAAAACTGGAAATGATCAAATTTTAATCAAATAATTGTTTGAAAATAAAATAATTCTGATTAACAATTGAGTTAAAAAAATAAATAAACATTTTAATTAACAAATGAATAAAAAGAAACTAACATTCTAATTAACAAATAAGTGGAAATGAATACTTTCAAATTATCACTTTTGATAAAATAATTGAGTAAATCATTCCAATTATCATTTCTTTAATTACTTTACTTCTTTATTTTTACCATTTTTATTATTTCATTAACAATATTAATAGTTTCATGTTTGAAATTTTTTTTTTTTTGAAAAATTCAAATATGGCAAATAGAAATATTTTCAAATTTGTTTAAGCAAAGAAAAACGTACTTGTTTTCATATAAAAATTTGCGAAATTTTAATTCAAATTTACGATTCAAATTTACGTACAAAATTACGTGCATTATGTTATATTACGTGCTATTATTTACAAAACTTTATCACGTTTTTAAAAAAAAAAAAAAAAATTCAAATTACTTGTAAATCTAGACTAATAAGCAAAGAGACATGATCAATTTTATATCATAAAATTTTACGAGGAAATATGAGAGCGTGAGAGCGACGGAAAAATTTTTTTTTTTTATAAAAATCTAAATAACATTTTTTTTTTTTTATTAAATAAATTCTACTAAATTAAAATCGTTCTCAATTTTATGAAATACTTATTCCATTTCATTTCTATTCTGATCAAATTCACATTTTCCTCAATATTAGACAAGTTGAAGTTTATTTATAATGCAAGGATAGTAAAATTTTTCAACAAAATTTAAATTTTTCTTTTTTTTTCCAATTTTTTAAATTATTTGAAAAAACTTTTAAATTTAAAATTATTAGTGTTACTAAATTGGAATATTTATAAAAGCTCATAAATGAATAATATTGATTAAAATAGGATATTTAGATGAAATTTTATCAATTTTTAAAAAATTCAATTATATTTTGAAATAAAGAAATATGAAACTAAAATTGAATAGGAAAAGTTTGATCAAATTTAAATTTACACAAAATAATTCTTTTTGGACAAATATTCAACTATTTTGTTTAAATTTAAAT
Organism: Onchocerca lupi; assembly: GCA_028564675.1. NCBI lineage: Eukaryota > Metazoa > Nematoda > Chromadorea > Rhabditida > Onchocercidae > Onchocerca > Onchocerca lupi. The sequence continues at coordinate 13,045 of JAOVVO010001058.1, read as the reverse complement.
TTGATCAAATTTTTCCTATTCAATTTTAGTTTCCTATTTCATTATTTTAATTAGTAATTTATGCAAAATTATTTCAAATTTTTAAAAACCGTATTTTTTATTCTTCCATAATTTCATAAAAAAATTATCTTAACACATACTTTTGGTCTATTTATCAGAAAATATGGCAACAAATACGAACAATTATAAAAAATAAATAAATAAAATAAAAAATAAATGAATAAATCAAATATAATTATTGAAAAACTAAAATTCTTTTGGTAAAAAGTAATTTCTGCTTTTTCAATTTTCATAAATTTAATAATTTTGATAAAATAATAATTCTAATTAATTTTACAAAAAAAAAAGAAATGACAAAAAATTGCTGATAAATGATATTGATTAGATCAAATCAATTTAGATCAAATTATTAATTCTAATAGTTGAAAAGATGAATGAAAAATAATGATTTATTTGATAATACTAAATAATTATAGTAATTTTGTACGGTAAATGATGATTCTAATAATTAGGAAGAAGAAGGATGCAAAATAATGATTTTGATAATAATTCTAACTCTAAATAACGATTCTGATAATAACTTTAACTACAAAATAATGATTTTGATAATAATTCTAACTCTAAATAATAACTATAAATAACGACTTTGATAATAATTCTAACTCTAAATAATGATTTTGATAATAATTTTAATTCCAAATAACGATTTTGATAATAACTCCAATTTTAAATAACGATTCTAATAATATTCGCAAATAATAATGCGAATGATAAATTGTAAATAATGATTCTGATAAGTGATATCAGACAATCATGAAACTAATGATAAGATGCAATTAATGATTCTAATGATGGAAGAGAGGAAATATATATCATAATTGATATGATATCAAAATCAAATGTGACAAGAAATGCGCAATTTTCGCAACGCCGTAAAATCGCATTCATGCATTTTCGCACAAATGAACAAATTTTATATTTACGAAAAAATTGAAATAAGATACTAATATAAATCAATTAAATTAATTACTTTTTATTTCTATTAATTAAATAATTAAAATTTTCGATTCAATTTACTATTATAATTTTTTTTTTTTTTAAATCTTTAATATAATTATTTGATAAATTTTGCAAAATTAGAAAAATTATTTGCATAAATTTTTTTAAAAAAATTAGAAAAATTTAAAAAATATTATATTGATATTGTTTTATCAGCAAAAAAAAAAAATGATAATGTAATATAATCAATTAAGGCATTTCATTTATTGCTTCGTTAATTAATTAGTAAAATTGATCAAATTTATTATCATTAATTTTTTTTTTTAACAAAAATCGAAAATTTACGATATTTTGATAATATTTCATCATTTAAAATAAAGGAAGTAACATTTTTTAGTGATTTATTTTTAAATTGATAAATATTTCAAAAATTTATTGCAAAAATGAAAAAAAGTTGGCAAACATTTCGAAAAATTTTTAAACTGATAAAACTATTTTTCAAAAAATTCCAAAAAATTCTTGAAACGAAAAATTTTATTTTTTTCAAAAATTTCAATAAATTTTTAAATTGATTTATTCTTGTTTCAAAAATTTCAAAAAAAAAAGTTTAAATTGATAAATATTTCAAAAAAAAAAAAAAAAAATCAAGGTAAAAATTTGAAATATTAATTGAAAAAAATTTTTTTTTTTCATTTTTCATTTATAAATAAAGAAATATATATTGAAATATTTCTCAACAATGAATAATTTTACTTGATATTTGATAGTTTTATCATTGAAAATTCCTGTTTAAGGTGAACAATCAGATAAAGTGATAAATCAAATATTCGATATGATAATACTGATTAAAAAGGAAATGAATAAATCATTGATCGCAAATTTCATGAAACATAAAGAGTAGCAAATTTAAAATCAAATCAATCAAATGTTAGGAAAAAAAATTTACAAAATAATCGTAAAACTCTAAAATTTCTTTCATCAATTAATCATAGTAATAAAATGTTTAAAAAAAAAAAAAAAAATCGATATAAAATAAAAATAATTAAAATTTTTAAAATTATAAATTATTATAATATTTTTTAAGCTCTTTTTTTTTTTTGGAAAATTCCTTTTATATGAAATTAAATTTTGTTAAATGTGTTAGGGAAAATTTGAAAATATTATTAAAATTAGTAATTTGATACTTAATTTTATGCCAAATTTTGTGTCATAATATTTCAAAAAAAAAAAAAAAAAAGCACATAATTTTAATTTAAAATAATTTTTATCGTAAAAAAATTTCATAGTAGAATATAATAATTTCTAATATACAATAATTTTAGTAAAATATAATAATTTCCATTTAATATGATAAAATTACCTTTAATTTGTTGCAGTAATGGGAAAAAAAATATGATTATTAGATTAATATAATATCATAATTTCTCAAGAAAATAAATTTAAAAATTAAATTTTTATATTAATTAAAACATATAAATATATAAGAAAAAACTGAAATTAATAAATTGGAACTTAATATTGTAACAAATTTTATGATTTATAATATTTTGATAAAAGAAAAAAAGATCCATAATTTTGATTTAAGATTATTTTCTAAAAAGAAAAATTAACATAATTTTAGAATAATTTCGTTTTTTTTTTATCGATTTGAATCATTATACAAACAAATTTTTGTATTTTTTTAAAAATTTAAAAAAAAATTTTTTTTTTGCTTTTTTTCTAGTAAAAAGTAAAATGTAGTTGTAAAGTAATAGTAGACGATGATAAATTAATCCAAATAAAAAAAAGTATTAATTTGAAAATATGAAATGAATTAATTTTTAAATTAATACTAGCCAGTAGATTGATAAATTAATTCGAATGAAAAGTATTAAATTTGGTTAATTTTCAATCCAATTTTCATAATTATTCAATAAATTTTTATTAATCAAAATTATTTCGTCATAGAAGTTTGATTTAAAAGTTAATTAAAAAATTATTCTTTATCGAAGTATTCCAATTCAAATTATTTCTATTCAAATTTTTCTTCGTGAAAGAAGTAATTGATAATGCTCTGATAGTGCTATCAAAAATGATATAAATACAATTATACTAATCTTTTTTCTTTATTTTTATACATGACAATGATTGGTTGAAGTTTTGTCGTTTTAATTAATTAATTAAAAATCGAATCTTTTTTTCTGTTTAGTAGTCTTTTTCATTTCAAATTAATACTTATCGATAACATTTGTATTAAAATTTAATAAATAATATTTCTTTAATAATATTAATTAATTTCAAATAAAGTATTATCGTTTATCAAAAAGATTATTTTACAAGAAAAGAATTTTATTTTATGCAAAAAATTATTTGAAGAACAGGAAAAAAAAGAACTTATCATTAAAATTCAACTTTTATCACTTTTTAGAAAGATAATAGCTTTTTTTATTTTCTTTCGTTTTTCTATTTGTCTTTCGTCAAATTTTTGATCTAAAAAAACGATCATTTAAAATTTTCTCCAATCTTTTTTCATTTTAGAAAAAAAATTTCCAAAAATTTCCTCATGCCATATGAAAATATATTTCAAACTTCAATAATGAAAGATAAAAAATATTCACAAAACTGTATAAATAATTAAATAATCAAAAAATGAATAATGAATTTGTACAATCCATTTCGAGAATATTTCAAGTACTCTTTCTTCTTCCTTTTCTTCTTCTTCTTCTTCAAACAAAATAAATGTTTAGGAAAATTAAAAGAAAAATTTTTGAAAAATACATTCAATAGATGAAATTTGTTTGAAAAGAATTATTATGAAGTGTTATTTGTGTAAAAATTTTAATTATAACACTTGAAAATTTGAAGATTTTTTTTTTTTTTTTTTTGATTTCAAAATATTTTCCTCAATTTTTCACTTCAATTTTTTTCATTAAATAAAAGAAAAAAAAGAATTTATGGGAAAAAAATTACATATAATAAAAAATAAATAACAAATAATAATAAATAATGAATAACTTTTTAAGTATTTGTTTTGTTTTTTAATTTAAATGTAAAATTTTTCTCGATTTTGTTTATTTTTTAAATTTAATTCTAATATTATCAAACAATAAGTTGTTATCATCTTTTTTTTTGTTAAAAGATAACAAAATGATTAATTTTATTCGTTTAATCAATTTATCAAATCATTCATTTACTTTTTTTCCCACCTTCTTTTTTTTCAATAATTAGAATTTAATAAAGCAAGCTAAATTTCAATTTCAATTCAATTTTTTTCTTTTTTTATTTTTTGAATATTTTCATTCAAAATAAAGAAACTTAAAAAATGAAAAAAAAAAAAGAAAATTAAATAAAAGACTAATCCAATTTTCAAACAAATTCCAAATATTAGCAAATGAAAATTTGAATTTTTGAATTGATTAAATTATCAATTTTTTTTTGCAAATCCAATTTTTTAATATTTAATCAATAATAAAAGTTAAAAAAAAATCAATCAAACGGTAAATTTGTTTTTTTTCAAAGAAATATTTTTATTCAAAGTTAATAAAACTTATAAAATCAAAAAAAAATTACTTCATCAGGGACTAAATAACTAGTTTTTTTTATTTTTTTTTAATGTTTCAAATATTTGAATTTTATATTTCATTTTAACAATGATACATTTTGACATTTTTTTTTTTTTTTTTTGCATTCAAAATATACTTTAATTATATTCAAATTTTACAAATTTTTAATATTTTTTCAAAAAATTATTACGGAAATAAATTAAGAAGAAAATATGATTTAATTATATTCTAATTTTGCTTTTTTTTTTTTTTTTTATCTCTACGACTAATTATTATAAGAAATAAATTAGGAAAACGTGACAAATTAAACATTTTTTTTTTCAACAATTCATGACTTCTACAATTTATTTACTTTTTCATTATAATATTTATTCTAATCCTTTCTTTTTTTTTCATATTTCAAATGATAAAGAAAGATTAAGATTAAGAAGAAATTGAAAAAAAAAAAGAGAAAAGAAAATCTCTTGAATGTTTTGTCGCGCGCAAATTTAAAATCTAATTTAAAAAAAAAAAAAAAAACGAAAAAGCGAGAAAAAAAAAGCTTAAAAAATAAATTTTTTCTGGGAAAATTAATTGTTACTTTAGCATATAAATACAAGAAGAAAAAATGAAATTTAAATTTACAATTGTGAAAAAAAAAATTTCGAAATTTTCCAAGATTAAAGCGAAAAAAAAAAGAAAAAAGATGAAGAATGAACGAAAAAAAAGATTATCAAGAAGCCAAAAAATGTAATTTATTTTTTCAAGGTAAAATTTGACAAAAAAAAAAAAAAAAAATTATTGAATTGTTCAATCCAATTTTTTTTTTTTTTTTTTTTTTGTTGAAATCAACAATTTAAAAAAAAAAATGATTTCTTTTTTTATTTTTCAATGAAAAATCTGATTGATCATAAAATGATGATTGCATAGAATTATTTGCAAAAAATGAAAAAAAAAAAAAGGAAAAAAAAACGATTATTCAAATTATTTCATCGTAAAATACGATTTGAAATCTCGGTAAATGATTTAAGATTTACTTCCTTTCCGCATTTTGCTGAACGATTAACTTTAGACAAATTTTAAAGCTTTAAATAATTTTGAAATATTATGTAAGAAAAAAAAAATGACATGAAATGAAGTAAAAAAAAATGGAAAATAAAATAAAATTATTAGATTTAAAATTTTGCAAAATATTTTTTTGCATTTCTAAATTGATTTATTTATGCTTAACCTTATTATAATTGATATTTTATAATTGTAATATATTTTATATTTATAATTATTTATATTATTTGATATTAGTTATTTAAATTTTGTGAAAAATTTAACAAATTTTTCTTTTTTTTCAATTTCAATTTCATTTCACTTTTAATAAGTGTATTTATTTTAGATCAAAGATTATCATTTTTTTATGCGTTTTAATGATTTCATTTCTAAAAAAAAAAAAAAAAAAAAAAAAAAAAAAAAAAACTCGTAAATATTACAATTTTAGTTGTAGAAGATAGAAAAGAAAAAAATAAATTTTCTGTGAATAATAGAAAAAAAAATATTGGTAATTAAAAAATTAATAATATGCATTTTTCAATAAAATATAATTATTATAAAATACAACTATAAAAAAAAAAAAAATTACGAAAGCAAAAAACTTTGCCAAAAAATCAATAATTTACACTTTTAATTATGCAGTAATTATGAATATTGTATAAGAAGGGTCGAAATTAATATTGTATTTCATTTCAAATATTTATGCTATACAAATATATCATTTCATTGAACTAAAAATTGGTTAATAATTAATTAAAATTAGTAAATTATATATTTACACTGTACCAATGTTGCATTTCATTAAGCTAAAAATTAGGTAATAATTAATTAAAATTATTAAATTACTCGTGTTGCATTTTATTAAACTAAAAACTAGTTAGTAATTAATTAAAATTAGTAAATCACATATTTGTGCTATGCCAATGTTGCATTTTATTAAACTAAAAAACTTGTTAATGATTAATTAAAATTAGTAATTTACATTCTAATGTTGCATATCAGTTAATAAAATAATTAGCTCTAAAAATAAGTTAAAAATTACTTAAAATTAATAAATTAGCTTGAAACTGAATTAACAAAAAATCAATTACAATTAATCAAAAATAGAATTTATATATTCAGAAAGATTTAGTAAAATAAAATAAAATTTTTGATGAAATTTGATGATTTGAATTAAACTTATTTTAGGATATATTCATTCGAATCAAATTTCTTAAATGTGAAAGATTAGTTTGATAAATAATTGATAAATTCAAGAATGTAAATGACATTTTGACGTAAAATATTTTATCATAAATCGATTTATCATTGATATCATAAATCATAGAAATGAAATATATTTTATCAAACATTTATCATTGATATCGCAAATCATAGAAATGAAAAAGTAAATTTTATTTGATCAAATTTTTCATTTTTGTTTTTTTTTTAAGTTTTATTTTACATTTTCAGGAGCAAATTAAAAAAAAAAAAAGACAATTTAAAGGTATTTTAAAAAAATTGGAAAAAATAATTTTGATATTGAATTTTATATAAATATACATTAGTAATTCTGATATTAATTTTATAAATTCATTTTTTTTTTTGGAAAATTTTTAGTTTTACATAAACATATGTTTTAAAAAAAAAAGGTGAAAAAATTAGCATACGTAAACTAATGTGAGAAAAAAGAAAAAGAAATATTACTGTTAATTTTATTTATGAAATAATTTTATCACAAAAACATTTCTCTAAACTTTATCTTTAAATTTTAATATTTTTTTTAAATTTTATCTTTAAATTTTTTTTCTTTAAATTTTATCTTCAAATTTTATCATGTATCAAATTAAAAGTTTTTCTGATTGTATTTCAACTGTTACTAAAAGATTGAAAATGCAGAAAATTGTTGAATTTTAAAGTGATGATTTAAATAATTTTTTTAAAAAAAAAAAAACCTTCTTTTAAATATAAATGAACTTAAATTTTAATTTTTTTTTTGACTTTTTTAATTTTTAAAAATTTATCAAATTTCTTTCTTTCTAAAAATATGATCGAAAAATAGTTAAAAATTAAATTTTTAAGATTAATTAAAAATTAGTTTGATTTAGTAAATTATTAGTTATATCAGGGGAAACATGAACACATTTCTTCAGATATGATCCATAAATTTATCATAACCCAAAAAAAAAAAAAAAAAAAAAAAAATTAAAATAATTAAAAATTAAATTCTTAAGACTAATTAAAAATTAGTTTAATTTAGTAAATTATTAGTTATATTAGGAGAGAAATATGATAGATGAAATGAAGGAATGATTGTAAAATTGATAAATTTATTTTTCAAAAAATTTCTTTTTTTTTTTCTGATTGAAATAATGAATAAACATGAGTACAAATTTTTCTTCAGAAATACTCGATAACGATCACTTATCACTATTTGAAATTTCTCTTCGCTTTTTTTTTTTTTTCTTTTTTAAATTTCACTTTTTTGATATGAATTTCTAATAGTTTAGGAAAAACAATCAACAAAAATCAAATTTTTACTCAATGTTGATATTTTTGATTTTTAAAAGAAAAAACAATAAAAACTTTTTTCGTCGATGAAAAAATTATTAAAACAAAAATCAGTCCAATTTAGACGGTAAAATCTTATAGATTTTTTTTTAACAGATAAATTGTAAGCTTTAAATTGATATTTTTGATATCAAAAAAAAATTTTTTTATCAGTTTTTATTTTTAATTTTTTCATTTTTTCATTTTTTTTCCAGTTTTTTCTATCCATGAACGATGAACGATTAACAAATTGAGAAAGAAAAAATTTAAATTTTTTCAAATTTCTTCAAAATCATATAATGCATAAAACATTATAGACAGGAAAAAAAAGTCTTCATAAAAAAAAGGAAATTTAAATTAAATTTCTAAATTCAAATGAATAAACATAGAAGAATAAAAATAAATAAAAAATAATTGTCGTAGAAATATTTATTTTTTTCAAAAATTTTCTTACCAATAAAATTATTATCACTAATTATCAACATGAATTTATCAATTTAGAAAATTGTTAAAAATTATATAAATCTATTATTTTTATTAACAAATTTAATTAATGCTTGAATTTTTTGAATTTATATTCTAATTTTTTGAAAATTAATTGAATCATTTCATTTTATTATAACAGTATTATCAGGAGTGATAAAATATGATATCATTCTCTTGCCAATCTAGATATATTTCAATAATATTTGGTTTTATCTAAAATTTTTACATACTCAAAATTCGAAATCATATATTCTAAAAAAAAAAAATAAAAAAATAAAAAAACTATTATTCTAAAAAGAAATAAAATAATAAATATTTTGTCTTAATCTAACAATCATGCCAAATTAATCGATCGTTTTTGTTATTCGGAATATATCTTTTTTTAATAATTAATAAAATTGTCTAATTATATTTTAACAGTGATAAAATCGTTAAATTGATAATTATCTATGAATAATTTAAATTTTTTAGATAATTATTCTTAGTACTAATTCGAAATATATTTCAAAAAATATAAATATATGCCAATATGAATATAAAATTCGAATTCATTATCTGAATTAATTATTATCCACTTGAATTATTCATAGATAATTATTATTAAACAATAATTAAACATAACTTTTTCAATACAAAAAATGCGGCCTGTGAAATTAGCACCTTGAAAATCCTAAAATATATTCGAATTCTAAAGTTAATAATTTATGAAATTAGTTTGATGAGTTAATTAATCAATGCTCAATATATCGTCTGATAATAATACAACCGAATAATTCGAAATATTCGAATATTTTTCAAAAATTTTGATAAAATTATTTGATAATTTTGTTAAAAAAATTCAATTATTCCAGTTAATTTATTCGTTTATTTGTACGATTAATCATTAAAATTATCCTATCTTAATTATTCTAACCTTAACTAATAAATGTTTTTTTTTCTTTCTTTCACTTATAAACAATAATAAATAATAAAGATGAATATTAATATTGAAAATGAAAAAAAAGAAAAAAAAGAAAAGAAAATATCATAAAAGAAATTAAATTTTATGCTAAAATATTTAATTAATTAAGATTCATGTGATTTTTCAATTTAAATTTTTCATGATATTTTTTGCGCAAAATAATCAAATTTATGTAAAAAAGAAAGAAGCAAGAAAATACAAATTGAAAATATCATTATTTTGTCAACTTTTTCCTGATCAATATTATATTCAATAATTGCATAATTTTAATTTTGAAAAAAAAAAAAATGGAAATTTTTTGAAAAAAAAATTTTGCCAAAATTTTCTGCATAATAATAACAAAGGATAAAATAAATCAAATAAAATGAAAAAAAAAAAAAAAAACATAAAAAAGCCAAAATTTTTTTTTCGAATTCGATAAATTCAAATTAAATTATATGGCAGTATATATCAAGAGGGTTAGCAAAAATTCCTATCCTTCAATAAAAAAGTATATAAAAATTTTTGTAAAATTTTTTTTTTATTATTGAAAATAGGATTTAAAAAATTCTTTTAACACTTATTTCTTTATTATTGCAAATTCAAAAAAAAAGAAAAAAATCTGCAAGAAAATTGAAAAGAAAATTAAAAAAAAAAAAAAAACAACAAAAACTGAAAAATATTTTTTTAAAAAAAGAATTTATGAAAAAATCATTGAGCATCGTTTGATGATCAAATGTAATATAAGTTTTTTAATTTTTTCTTTTTTTCTCCTTTTTTTTTTTTTTTTTTAGCCTAAATAATGAATGCAAAAGTTTTTGATAAAATCAAAAATTTTTTTCTTTCTGCTTTTTTTTCTTAATTTTGGAATATTTTTGAAAAATTTTTAATCAGAAGATACACTAATTTTGTAGGTTTATTTTAAAAAAGCATTCGAAAGAAAAAAGAAAACAACCAATTCTTTTTCGAAATAATCTAATTTTTTCCTAAAATCAGAAGAAAAATAATCTTATCTTCTTTTCTTTCACCTTATTTTTTCTTTTTTTCGTTTTTTTTTTTTTGATTTCAACAATACCATCATTTCTTTTTTAGCATTTTTTGAAAACGACAACACTTTCAACTGTAAAATTTCACAATTTAATTAAAAAAAAAAAAAAGAAAAAAAATTTCTTAACTTTGGGAATTTCCTCTTTGAAAAAAATGAATTTGAAATATCGAATTACTATAATTCAAAGATCCGAAAGAATTGTGCAATTGTTGGATTTGCTACAAAATTTATTTCATATGATTTCAGGAATCTTAACGTAAACTTCTGATAATACAAATTAAAAAACTGAAATTAAAAATAATTTTTATTGACTATACAATTTACAATTTAAGAATTCGAGAAAATATGTAAGTCTTGAATTTTTTTTTTTTTTTTGCAAAAATTATATATTATGATTCTAGAATCTTTCACTAAAACAAATTAGAAATCAAGTGTTTTTAGCGTAAATTTGACGTTATGTTAGTTTGATGCAAATATTTTTAACTTAAATTTTAATTCATACTTGATTATTTCACAAGTTTGATTTAATTAAGTTGATTTAATGCTTTTGTTACTGCCAAATCGTCTACCTAAACCTCAGATAACACTGAATTACAAAACTTTCGTAAACATTAAATCATACTATATCATAAATTTGTGTAAACTTTTGATTAAATTGCATAACAAGTTTACTTAAATCTTGAATTTTATCGAATAAAAAAAAATTTTGCATAAATTTAAGAATATTGAATTTGAAACTTATATAAACTTTAGGTTAAACTATAATTCAAACTTTGCTCAAATTTGAGATTTAACGTTGCATTGGAAATTTGTTGAACATTAGATTGTGCTAAATTGCAAATTTAAATATTTGTTTAGTATCATCAATTTGGAAATGAATTTTCGATTATAAATATAATTTTGTCTAATCGCGTTTTTCCCAATCTTCGATTATATTAATAAGTAAGTATTTTTTAACAAGAAATTATTATTTTTTAATAAATTCGAAAAATCATTCAATCATCATCTCCTCCAACCAAATTTCTTTTTTCCTTTAATCAATTCCAATAAATATATGAAGTTAAAAAAAGCTTTAAAAAGAAAAACTCTCGTTTAAATATTTGTAAACAATGCTTCATTTTTAATTAATTAAATTTATTCTTTTAACAATTAATATTTTTAGATATATTGTAATCATAAATTTTCGATTAAGTGATGATTTAAAATTGATAAAATTTTAAAATTCTTTATATTTCAAATTTTTTCAAAGCATTCAATATTTGTTTTTTTTTTCACAAATTCTTACGGCTATACGAAATACAATATTCACTTTTGAAATTTTAGGAATTTGAAAATTATACATTTTAGAAAAAGATAATTGCCTTTTTTTATTTTTTAAAAACTATTCGAGAAAAAAGTGTTGAAAAATATTTTGTAAAAAAAAGACAAAAAAAAAAAGTAAACATCGAAGAAATTATTAGTGCATTTTTTAAGTACAAATATTATTATCATTGATTATCATCTGATTACACTGTAGCTATCTTCAATTGAAGTATATAATATTTAGATGATTTAGAAAATACTTCTGATTTCTTATCAATTCAATTTGTGAATTTAAATTCAAATAATCAATAACACTATGTTCTCATATTAAATATACCAATAAATATAATTCCAATAAAAATTTGAAAAAAAAAAGTAAAAAAAAAGCTGTTTTGATAATTTTTTTTTCTCTTCATTTTATCATTTTGAATTATTATCTCGAATAATGATTTGTTATACAAAAAAATAATCAGTTAAAAAGACAAAAATATTGATAAAATAATTTAGAAAAAAAAAATCGAAAAATTATTTTCAATACTAAATCGCTATTATCATTAATCAACGAATTTCGCAGACTATAAATTTAATAACTAATTAAATTTTAAAATTATCAGATTGCATAAAGAATAAAAGATAATTTTTTGATTTGTTTAATAGTAAATAAAAAATAATTTTTCGATCTTTTAAAAAAAGTAATCGTTAAAATAATTTATTTTTACCTATTTCATTAATAAAATAAAATATTTTAAATAATTAATGATAGAGATTGTTTATAATATTATTTTCCGTTGTTATTATCATTATTAATCTTATTACTCAAATAATTATTATAATTATTGTTAATTAATCATAATCAACAACCATTTTTTTCTTTGTTCTTGATAAATAAGACTTGTCTATAATTTCAATGATTATTGATCAAATATTTCAATTTTCTTTTCCTTGTTTTTTTTCTTAAATTAAAACTCCAAGAAATGAAAAATGTAATTGGGCGAATTTAAAAACTTAAAATTCAATTTTTCAAAAAACTTATTTCTAAAGCTTATTCCAAATTAGCATATTTGTCCTTGTTATTTTATACATAAACTGATAAAAAAACGATCGTATTCACATAGAAATTTCTAGTAAAATTATCAGATAGTAATGATAAATTTCAATTATTACTGAATTTTTAAT
>JAOVVO010001057.1:0-19263 GCA_028564675.1 Onchocerca lupi | reverse complement strand
CCCTTTTACTTCATAATGCCGCCTCAGTTCTCGTAAAAGGTTCGGATCCGCTGTTCGACCAATGATCTTGAGCTTTTCGAGAAGTTTGATTAAATTCTCCTTAGTCGGTTGTGCCGCCGAATTCAGACTGGAAGACAAGAGACGAACTAAGGCGGCATTATGAAGTAAAAGGTATCCTTACCTCGAGTACCAGATGATGTCGCGAAACTTGTTGAATAAGGATGCTTCACGACACTAAAATTTTTAATACTTCACTAGACAAAGTACTTTTGAATACAATACGTGAGGTATCGTCCGGTATGGTGGACCCAATATACAGTTGAAAATATAGAAAAGTGATGAAAAAAAGATAAAGTTCGTCGGCGGATATTGTGGATAAGGTCAATTCAGACCAGCCGTTTCGTCGTTGTCGTTAGGAGGTTAACTGTAACAGTGATAATTCTGGATCATCGGCTGCTTTTTATATTTCGTTTTAGTCCATGCCCTGGCGCTGTCTGGATGTCATTAATCCAGAACGAGGTATCATCAATCAAAGCGGGAGCCGACTTTGATGCTTGCATCATTTCTTGCCGTTAATGAGTTTTGGTCTTTAAACTGGGTAGTTGAATTCCGCACTGAAGGTAATTATTACACTTGCAAAAAAAGTCAAAACATTATCAGTCAAATCAAACAATTTAGAATTTTAAATAATGTCGAAATTACGTTTGGACTTTAGTCCATTACAACATTGTAATCAATCATCCTATTTCTTAACAATTTTGACTGACATTTATTACATTTAACTTCTTACGAAATAAAATAAGAAAGAAAAAGATAAAATTATTTAAATTATCTTAATATGAACCATTTTTTATTCGGTTATTCCGACAGAATTGATACATTCTTAATCTTGCCAAATCTCGAATCGCATCTATAAAGGGTATGACTATACCTCGCTTAGAATTACCAGCAATACTTGTCGGTGTAAAAACGGCTCAGATCGTTTTAAAGCAACTGGATTTAGAACTTATCCAAGTCAAATTACGGTCAGACTTTAAATGTGCCTTACTGGATAAGATTCGGGAGTATTCTATTTCGTAAGAAGTTAAATATAATAAATGTTAGTATAAATTAAGAAATAAAATGATTGATTTCAACGTTGTAATGGACTAAAGTTCAGATGTAATTTCGACATTATTTGAAATTCTAAATTGTTTGATTTGATTGATAATGTCTTGCCTTTTTTTTGCAAGTGTAATAGCCTCCAATGCGAAGTTTAATTACTCAATCTACAGACCAAAACTCATCAAACACAGGAAATGATGCAATCATCAAAGTCGGCGCCTATTTTGACTGATGAGACCTTGTCCTGGATTAATTAATGACACCAAGACAAAGCCAGGACATAGACTAAAACGGAATATAAACGGCAGCTGACGATCCAAAATCATCACTTTTACGGTTAATCTACGACGAAGCGGTTGGCCTGGATCGATACTATTCACAATATCCACCGACGAACTCCCCCTTTTTTTCATTTTTAACTTTTCTATATTTCCCTTATCTATTGTATATTGTGTCCACCAATGCTGGATGATACCTAACGTGTTGTATTCAAAAGTATTTTGCCTAGTGAAATATTTAAAAATCTTCGTGTCGTGAAGCAACCAAGCTTCGCGACAAAAGGTATACTTAATATTCGTCCAATAACTTATGTTAACTTAGACGATTCCACAATTCTCCGTCCAACAGACTTCATTTCTCTTGAAGCTTCTCTAACAATACCTATTAAAGAAAAAAACGATGAGAATGAATTTAATCCCTATAAATTAAATACTCAAGAAAGGCTTATCAAGCATTGGTCTAGTACATTGAAAGTTCTCGTACGTTTTGGTAAATATGGAAGGATATTTAATATTTAGGAAACACCAACTTTTTGGTGTTTCCTTTGATAGTTTTATTCAATCAGTTTAAGGGGGCGAAATATACGGAACACAAATCACCTAAAAGTGTAGAGGCAAGAGTTCCTTTTAAAGGGGAAATTGTATTAGTGAAAGAAACAGAAGCACCACGAGGTAAATGGAAATCGGCAAAAATTAAAGAACTTAGTGCAGCGCTGATGGAAAGATTAGAAGTGTCCAAATAGAATTATCAGTAGTCCAATCAATATGTATATCTTGAGATAAATTTTTTGAGATAAAAAAGCGAGAGTTCAATAATGCCATTTCAAGATTCTCCAGATCGAACTGAAAAAGAAGAACCAATAGCAAGGTGAACAAGCACAGCTACACGGAAACAACAAACTCAACACCCAAGAAAAGATGACAAAGAGAACATTCGAGGGCTGGAGAATCAAGAAGTACCACAATGCAACAACAAACTCCAACAAGAAGGAAAAACTAAGCGTTAAGGAACTTGTTATTGATAACAATGATGCAAGCAACAGCGAAGAGAAATTGTCAATGGATATCCGGCATACCGTTTAACATTCTTGAAAGATCGAACTGTAAGGAAATTATAGATCAAAATGTCACAACAATTTGAGCGACAGTGTACACCAGAAGTCATATATGTATACCGGCTATAAGATGTAGTAACATCACTCAAAATGTGCACGAAGCATTCTTTGAATGCAATTGTCTGTAGTTCCCGATCAAGTAATCACTTCTGCAACGTTACCAGAATTTTGCAGAGCTTTAAATGATCAAATAGAAGTAAATGGGATTGCTCTAAATCAATTCTCTCCGGAAAAATGGATAACAAGTAATAATATACAGTATTCCTATGGAAGGTTAGGAACTAAATGTCAGTCAACAACAAACTTCAGCCGCACCCGGCACGCTTCACCTGGCCGATCCAGCCAGTCTATATAAATAAAAATATCATTGTTTGTTTGTTTAAAATCTTAAATCTCCGAAAGTTCTTAAACACGTGCCTTATCTATATTAATTCAAAATCTTGAATATCGGAAAGTCCTTATTTATTGCTTTGAAATTTTGATGCAACGTTGCACTCAAATATGCGCATGTTTCTAGTGTTGAGAAGAAGAACTGATGGTTTGCAATTTGATTTGTAGTTTGGTTGGATTGGAGACTGATTTTTGCTATTGCGATTAGGCTAGGTCAGCAATAAGTGTGAAGAGGTTTTTTGTATCATTTGTAACAGAGATCAATTCTGTTGAGAAAGGTTTTATTGATTGATGAAGAGTGATTCTTCGTAACAAACAATTATCAGAGAATATCCAGGAAAACTGATCACTGGATTATTCTTTCCTTTGTCGCTGATAGAAAAGAATACTGTTTAATTGAATTGTCGGACTGTTGAATTTATGTTGATATCTGGCAACGAAAGCAGGGAGCTTTCACCTCTGGCATGAATGGTAACACAGTTTTTACGATTTCTACACCAAATGACGTCATTTGGAAACAGGAGTTGTATTTCCCGATGACAGATAAGAAATGCTTTAAATGGCAGTATATCCGGCAAGCAAAGTTTTTAACGGCTCTAGCGGCTCTCTAAATTAAGGGAATCTAATTTTTCCAGCGGGCGCAATACATGTCTTTTATTTCTTCATTAAATTTCAGAGCCTTGTAATAAGGACACACTTCAGTCATGCTGATGAGAACATGCGGGCTCAGACTATAATCATCAGCTAGATTGTACCGGAATGCAAGGCGATTGTTATCGCATGATTGCTGAACAAGGAATCGTATTTGACGTTCATTTCCTATTTCTCGTTGACGTCTTCCAGCTACTCTCAGCCTGTCACGTTCATTCTGTTTAGAACAAAGCAGATCTGAAGCTGCAGAACACAATCGATGTGCTCGCAATCGTGCATATATAAGTCTGGATGCATCGCTTTGCTCGCATTTGAGCCATTCTTTGTCTTGTTCAATCATTGGCTGATGCCCGTTCTTCCTCAGGTTGATTTGCGATTAATCATCGCAATACCTCCGTTCTGCGCGAGAACGACGACCTAATTTTGATTTTCCGCGAGGTATTATTTGACTGAAGTAAAGCAAATCAATTACATCTGAACTGTCCTCGAAATTATTTGAGAATATCCAAGCATTCTTTCCTTTGTCATCTGTAGAGAGGAATAGAATTCCTTGATTGTCGATTTGCTGCTAGTGCTGCGTCGATATGTATCATTGTAAAACAGTCGCTGTGTCGGTGTGGAAACACCGAACTGAGCTGTTTGTTGAACCCGCATTGTTTTTCACGAATTCCGATATCGCGAGACTCCAATCAAATGAATTATCCAATAAATTCCTCATTGTAAATGAATGTAACCAATGCTGTGAATCATTTTACATTTATTCCTTAGATTTATTTCCCATTGCATTTCCATGTTTTCTTCTGTTTTTATCTATGCTAATATCTTTGTATTCCTGTCATACAGGAAATGCCTTTGCCATCAATCATTTACAATCCCATTTTTGTCAAATTCGCATCCTAATCTTCTCATTAGATCTTGTTACGATGCTTATGTTGTAATGGGGTCTTAAGATTTTCTGGTGTTTAGTGTAAATCAATCCCATCTCTAATACATATAAATCTTGTATTAAATAGCTATCTTTAAATAAAGTTTTTATAATATGGTGTGGACGCTACTCAACCAATTATTCGACACAACTTAGCCCATTCCGACTGAACGCTACTCTACTAACTAGACTCGACACAACTTAGCCCAACTCAACTGGACGCTACTCAGCTAACTCGACTCAACACAACTTAACCCAACTCGACTTGAAGCAACTCAGCTCAACTCGCCTGGGCCCACTGGTGGTATTTGGCTATTGATCGAAATCACTCTCTCCACGATTGAGAAACAATCCACGACATTATTGTCGAACTTGAGTTTTCGAAAATTGTTGTCGAACTTATTCTCAAACTTTTCTAATGATAGGGAAAATTGATTTCACAATGCTTGTGGGTATAGCATTTTTTGTTGTTCCGTTGTCTATGTAGATATAAAGATTGTCTGGTTTGTCGATTCGGCAACATGCAACATATAATTGTCCATGTGAGAAGCAATCCGTCTCTAGATCTAAATTGCACAATTCTAAAGATCGGCCCTGAGCTTTGTTAATGGTGAATGCAAACGTCAATCGCATTGGGAATTGCAATCGCTTAAACTGAAATGGCATATCCATTGGGATCATAGGAATGCGAAAACTGAGGACATCTTCATCTTCAACTTTGAAAGGTCCTGCAAGATTGTCATTCTCGACATTGCTCATTAATTTTTTTATACAAAACTGCGTGCAGTTGCAAAATTTTGGCTGGTTGATACTTCGCAACATAATAATTGGCACACCGATTTTCAGTAGCAGTACCTGTAATGGCATCTCTGGCAGATCGAATGAATTCGAAAATTCTGTCGGATAATTAACCGCTTCATTTGCTTCCATACCAGTGTCGAAGAACTTATATGTGACTGTTTCGTCTCACTTTGAATGTCAGACTAAATAATATTTTTATGTTCGTAGACGTCATTGTTCTTGGTCGAAGAATAGCTCTTTCACTGAGTCAATCGTGACTCTTATAACTGGTTTGAATATTGGGAAATATTTTTTCAACCAGTCCTTCTTTTGATGTAACTAAATTGCAGAAGTTATGAAGCAATGAAATTCATCATGAGGTCAGATCAACTGGCACATTTCCATTTTCAATTTCTAGCAATTGATGAGAGAGTACCCTAGCTGATTGGTCGTTTTGCAGCTGGACACGCATATTTGTAGTTAATTTTAACGTCTTTACATGTCGCCACAAAGTAGAGAATGAATTTCGTCATACACTATCATGACCATTTCTGCGACGCAACTACATTCCCCACAAATCAAAAAATAAACGAATCACATCCCTCACAAAGCAAAAAACAAACGAAAAGCTTAAATTACTCGCCTTAATTATTTAAAAACACGCAAACACGCGCCTATTCGAATGCAACGAAAATTTCAAATCAGTCGATGAAGAACTTAAAAAATTGCAGGAAATAGCCGCTTTCAATGCACAAAATAGGCGTGGTGAATAAATTTTTTCCGTTCATGAAGGCGCGGTGCGGGACGGGATAAAAAAATTCAGTCCGCTCATGGGGGCGTGCTGCAGGATGGAATCACAAAATTCAGCCTCTTCACTTGCTTTTAAATTTCACGGACATGACACGCGAAAAAAAGTATGTCTATATAAAAAGAAAGCCTATTCGAATACAAGGTTGTCTTAAAACTGAAAACAATCGGTGGAGAACTTGCGAAGTTCCGTAAGCCGTAAAAGGGAACATTACATTTTTATTTACATAAATTCAGTGGGACGTTGCCTGTTTCGAAGGATCGGAAGATTTGATGCGTTGAGACATGGAAATCATCTCATCATAGACAAGTTACAAATCTCATTTATATTCGAAATGAGAAAAGAAACGATTACCAAATCAAAATGTGTGTTCACTGATCTATATCTAATGAAAGGAGGCTTCAGTAGAACTCGCAAAGGGGATACGAAGTAAAACAGTCCTTCAAGACACCAATTTTTGATGATAGAAACTAATTCAAAAGAAACATCCGACTCAGACAACACGAAGTTCGAAAACGACTTAAAGAGATACACGAAAGAAGCTGTCAAAATCGGAATAACCTGTTTTCACTAATTAAGTGGTTGCTCCATATTGATCCAACAACGGCAGTCGAATTGTTATTACAAAGGAACGATGTTATGACTAAGGAAGTTGAAAGAAAGCTGCTGATTGTTCCCATGCCAGTTGGATGAAATCAAAACGAAGTTCTTTGATTTCGAGGAAGGAATAATCAATAGATTTGAAACTGAAAAAACGGAATTAGAAATCCTAGCACACAAACAGGAAGCAGTCAACTCAATGAATTACCAATAAAGGACAAACATTTTTGGCAATAAATTAGTTAATAATGAGAAGAGCTCGCAGAACAACTGAAAAATGAAGTTGATAAGATTACAGAATTTATTCAAAAGGAAATTGCAGATCACCAAACACTGTAAATTGGTATAAGCATTGTGCAAATATCAATTGTGTTGACTGCAATCAAATTGAAACTTGATTTTATTAAATCTATATTTTGTTCACACTGTTTTGAGACCTCCCATCGAAGAAAAATTTTAGCTATTCCTATGAGTTCATTATAAGCTCCCTTAATAGACAAAACAAATTCAGAAAAAGTCATTAAACAAACCATCTTTTGTTATGAACTCCAAGTTCTCCCTCTTTGAAGGAATTCTTCGGTCGGAGTGTCAAAAAATTCGAAATGATAGCTGTCTAGACATTTAAACAATTGCATCTTATCAGCTATCTACACATTTGATTAATTATATCTTAAATTTCCTTCCGGTAATTGTCTCAATAATCTTTCTGCTAGACACAATGTTTAATTATATTTCAAATTCACTTCCAGCAAACGTATCAATTCTTATAATCATGTATTAATCACGAATTTAGTCTAATTATATCTTAAATCCACTTCCGGCAATTGTATCAATTCTTATTATTTTTTGCTAATTACACATTTAGTTTAATTATATCTTAAATTACTTCTTAGATTGAATCAAATTTTTCTGACCATTATAATATGGCTGATATCACTCCCACTCCAAACTACTATATATATTCCACAATTTAGTCTGTTTGAATTTACAACATCTTCTTCTTCTTGGAACGACGCAACCCGAAATTTTTAAATTTTTCCACTCCTATCTCCTTTTTTTAAACTTCATTTTATTTTACTGATCGCACTGTGATATTATTAACCTTGTTATTCGCTAAGTTTATAATTAGTACGAAATAAAGTATTCATAATCGAACTCCTCTGCACTCGTCCTACAATATCTTAAAGTGACTATAAAGGTCTCTCTTTAAGAAAATTCCCAAAGAATTTTCTACAAATCGCAGCAAGAAGAGCTCAAAGAACAATTAGAAAATGAAGTCGGTAAGGTCACAAAATTTGTTCAAAAAGAAATTGCAGAATTCACCAAATACTGGAAACTGATTATCCCTAGTATTGTTGGAATATCAATTGTGTTGATCCCTATCAAATTAAAGAAAGAAAGAAAAAATACCGCTAAAAAAAAATCAAAACAATAAAATAAGAATACCAAACATGCACACCCAAAGAAACATATCTCATCAAATCTATATTTTGTCCATATTGTTTTGAGATCTCTCATGAAAAGAAACCATTGTTATTCCTATGAGTTCATTAAAAGCTCCTTTAATAGCAGAAAGAAAATGGAAACAGCCGCTAAACAAACCACCTTTCGTTATGAATCACAAGTTCTCCTTCTTTCAAAGAACTCTTCGGTCGGAAAATTGGAAATCAGGAAATAGTTGACAATGCTGAAAAAAATTCTATGTTCGCAATCTATTGCAATAACCAAAGTTTTCTTATAGCTAAACATTTTCTCACCTCTTAATCTTTTTCTAATCTCAAATTAATTCTTACCAAAAGCTTGTGCAAATTCCGTTTAATTTATATTCAAATAAATTTTCCTATACATCATTAAAAGAAGGCTATCAGCATTAGGTCCTTTAATCTCCCTATTAAAGTATAATTTTTCCTCATCTTACTAACATTTTCCCTTCATACTCTCCTCTCCCCAAACGTGTCGCGAAAGTCGTGAAACCCAAAAATATAATCAACTAAATGTTATATTCTCAAATTATATCTCAAAGTAATCAGTAATATAAATAAGTGTTACTATAGGTAATGCATTTAACAAATCCTCACATTCTCACTCTAATCTAGACGTTTCTGCTTTCTCATCAAATAATTCATCTAATGTTTTTTTTTCTTTTTTTTGCTTATCAATCCTTTTATCTATATTCTTTCTCATTCTTATATACTATCTTGTATCTAATGAAACTGCATTACAACATTCATTTTTCAAAACATCCTTCTTTTATACTACAAGATGCAAAATCTTGTTGGATTGTAAATACATGCCCTTGTAAATCGCTTCATATATAAGAACTAGAATTTTACTAATAAACAATTCGGTATAGTTCAACTCAACCTGATACACGATAAACTAGCTTAACCATCAAACTGATCATATTATTCTGCTACTGAGCTGCTCAACTTGGTTATCACTGTTGCTCTTTATCAAAATTCAATTCAATCAGTATATATTCACATATAAGTTCATGTGAATATATATGCAAGCTCAGTTATGCAAGCTATCAAGCTCCATTTCAGTAGATACCGGTAAATGCAAGATGAAAAATACGACAATGAATTTGAGATTACTGAAGGTTATGAATTTATAAATACTTATAACCTAAATGAAATCATCCCTTACTTGTCCAAGATTATTTATTGTAATAATAATCCGATATCTTTTAGCAGAGGATACAAAATTAGAGCCAAGTTTATTGAAAAGAGATCAAAATAGTATTAATCATTTTATTATAGTGATGAAAAGTGTGCTAATTTTGTTTATGTGAAAGATTGGAACATAATAGCCATAGCTTATTGCTGTCCTCTATTGTAAAGAGTTTTAATTATATAATACCGATATAGGTACATTTTTACTATTCAGAACTTTCATCCGATGACGGAAGAATTCATTGTAATTTCTGTAACTCATAAATTTGCGGTCTAATTTCTTCATAACATCTTTAAATTCATGCTGAAGAATAAGGGTCAAAAATTAAAGATTTTAAAATTAATCTTACAGGTTATAGTATGGGAAGAGTGTTGCTAAAATAGCTGTTTTATATCTCAATGAAACCGAAGTTAACGACTATCCCGCAAATTTCCAGGCCAAACCTAAATCTACCAAAACCTAATTCCGTAAACAAACTTTCACAACAAAAGGAACTTTTATATAAATCAATCACCAACAATCCATAGATTCTTGATCAATCCTCAACTTATCAACCAGTCTACTCGCTTATCACTGCTATTTTATTATTTAAACTTCCTTCTATTTTCCTATATCATACTCAAGAATAAAAGATTTCGCCAAAATTTTCGATATCACAATTACCAACCCACATTCAAAGAATACTCTACAAAAAAATGGAATAAAGCTACCAATCACTTTAACTACCATAATTTGTTCCGTTTTATCATAACCATAATGACGGTTACGATCTATATTCCATAGAACTTTGATAATCCATTTGATAAAGGTCTTAATATTCGAATAGGATTTCTATGGATTAAAATAAGTTAAAAACGGAAGAAAAAAAATAAAATCTTATCTATGATTTTCGAATGATATCAAGTAAAATAACACTTCAACAGATAGTCCTCAACAATATCGTCCCTCATCAACTAAATAATCGACACCACCGCCGATAAATTACCAATCAGAATCCCATAATCCACAAACAAAAATAAACCTCTCCAAAAAGAAACCTTCACATCAAAATCAATTGCACCACAACAAGGCTCTTCCTAAATGGAACAATCAAACTCCCAACAATCTAAGTCAAAAAAAAAAAAACAAAAAAAAACAAAAAAAACCCACAAAACAAGTACTAGACGATCCGTGAAAAATCTGATATAATTTAAGTATTTTAAAGAGGAAAATTTATGAACCGAAACTGAGATGAAATTCAAAATCTTAAAAAATTCAGAAATTAAATACAATTAAAAATAGAGTTAGCGAAAAAATTTTGCATGATCGAAAATAAGCAATTATATGCATACTAAATATAAGAATCACCAATACCATTCCGGATGTGATTTGATACATGATACATTGCAGGCGCTCTCCTGGAAGATAATGCAACGGAATATGATCATTGTAAATGGCAATGGTTAGCATCTTGTGTTCCTTTAATGATGCTCGTATTTCGTAACGTATGATTTGAAATTCTTGACTTCATTAACATGATTTTTCACTCGTTCGCTTGATTGAACCAGAAATTTTCTTGAATGAGTCAACATGAAAACAAAAAAGAAGAGAATTTTGAGTATTCCAGAACCTACGGGTCCCAAAAAAATGGAATAAAGCTACCAATCACTTTAACTACCATAATTTGTTCCGTTTTATCATAACCATAATGACGGTTACGATCTATATTCCATAGAACTTTGATAATCCATTTGATAAAGGTCTTAATATTCGAATAGGATTTCTATGGATTAAAATAAGTTAAAAAAGGGAAGAAAAAAAATAAAACCTTATCTATGATTTTCGAATGATATCAAGTAAAATAACAACTGGCATCAAATAAATATTTGCAACAAGCCTGAAATGATGGTAAAGCAGTAGAATTGCTAAAATCAGATTTTTCATTTCCTCCATTAAAGCTTCGGCGCTTATTGGCCAGTGAAGTCCTCATAATAAGGACACACTTCAGTTATAGTGAGAACATGCCGGCTCAAACTATGATCATCAGTTGGGTTGTATCGAATGCAAGGCGATTGTAATCGACTGCTGAGCGGAGTAGGATTTGAAACTTACCCGCTGTTTCTCGTTGACAAATTTCAACCACTTTTAGCCAGTTGCGTTCATTCTGCTGATCTGAAGCTGCAGAACATGATCCCGTGCTCGCAACCGTCAATCCTCAATTTTGGCTGCACTTCGTTCTGCTGCTTCCTCGACAATTTTTCTGAGCCATTTTTTGTCTGTTTGCTTGTTCGCGATCGCCAAGCTTGCAACCGTGCATTTTTAAGTCTGACTGCACGTCGCTCTGTCTTTTTCCTCGGAACGTGTATGAGTCATTCTTTGTCTATTTCGCTCGTTCGCTAATGACTGTTTTTCTTTCGTTTGATTTGCAATTAATCGTCGTAGTGCTTCCGCTCTGTTAGTTCGATCATCTATGTTTGATCTTCTGCGAAGTATTATTTGGATGAACTAAAGTAGATTGGTTGCACTGAAAAAAAAGAAAGAAAGTTATAACAGATACATATAAAATTGCGAAAAAAAAAAAATATTAACGAATTATTTCAATTCAAACGCAAACCAATCGATACAGCTCAATTTCACCGCAATTATACTAAAAAATAAGAATTGAAAAATAAGAAAAACAGCATAGAAAACGAAATGAAAAACAATGAAAAAAAGAAAAAAATAAACTATGCTGACGAAATGAATGCTACAATAAACGAACGACACAGCTCAATTCCAATGCAATCTTACAAGAAATAATTAAATTAAAACGAAAATAAGTCAAAATCTATGAAAATTTAATTCAACCATGCAATCGAAAACACTGAAATGGAATAGTAAAACTGGAAATTCGGAAATCGTAAATGAATCGTAAATATATATCCTTTTATCCCGATAAAAAAAGCTGGACAGTATTAGAATTCGTTCTTCCGAAGATTAATAGTTGATAAATAATCAGATCTCACTCTTGGAGTTTGAATATTTGGCTAAATGTAAGACTAAATTTAGGCACATAAATAATCGAATCTATACTTAGTACCCGATGAATATATGATTCCGTTTCCTGTAGATGGATAACCATATTCTGGTTTTCGGACTGTGGTACTCCGGCAGAGAAATTGTTCGAATACGATTTTAAGCAAACCATCGGCGAGAAAATTAAAATACCCCTCAACCGGCAACTCTCACAACCTAGTAATTGAATTAACAGAGCAAAGCATATCCGAGCTTTTTCTCTTACAGTTTGTTCTTTCCTATCAATCTCTGTATTCTCCTCGATTTTAATACTAATCCATCTGTCTTCTCTCAACTGCTGTCACATATATCTTCAATACTTTTAATTCCTTGCAATGTATAACCAAACTTCCACATTAATCTCCGCAATTTTTATAATTAAAAAGCTAGTTTTTGCTCATACCCTCTAGTAGCAATATGCAAAAGTTATTCCCTTGCTCCCTAACTATTCTAAATACTCTAGAAATATCGTACTATTTCTCTCTCAAAATACGACAACCCAATAACGAAATTATCCGATAGTTTTAATCGGTTAGGTAGCCCATAAGCGAGTGGTACAGACGACGTAACGTGTATGGTTAATGTATTTCAGATCATGAAGGAGGAAACAAGTGAGAGTACGTGCGAAATGCGAGATGGTGATGATGTCATCACAGAAGTTAGTTTTTTTTTTCTTGCAGTCTGTATTATCCGCATAATCGAATATAATGATTGAGATTTTTGGGGATTTAATTAATCATTTTTTGAGCTGGATAATATTATGCAAATTTTTTTATAACCAAGAGTAATCATTCACCAGACAATAGTATCATGTCTTAAGTTAATGCTTCCTCAAATTATGTTTGATTTCATATCATTTGCTTGAAAAATTAATTTTTCATATGCTTTTTCATTATTCGTGTCACTACATTTTTTTATCATAAAAATAAGATAAAGAATTAGATGGATTATGATGACGAATGGAAATATTATATAATTTATAATGAAGTAATATCGGAAGCGCTTCTCACATTCTCATAAACTCTCGTAATCTTCCAACTAATAATACTATCGTAAATTATAGAACAGATAGGAATCTTCCAGATGAGAAATATGCTGACAGAGATCAGCAATCGATGGTGCTAACAGTTTAATTTTATCCCAATCATTCTTGATACAGTTTTAGCTTTCGTTCTAAGAACTATGAAATATGCTCTACTATACTTTAATTCAATTATTATCCTCTTTTATCTGATGAAGAGATAGTTCATATATAGTTCATATCGATCTCATTATATATATATATATATATATATATATATATATATTAAGAGCCATCATCATTATAAATCACGCGGAGCCTTAGATTTCTAGTGATGCTCCGTTTATCGCGTTCAGTCTCTATATTACCGAACTTAACCTTAAATTGGTATTGATTCCACATCATGACCATATCATCACTCACACGATTTTTGAATATTATTTTATGCCATTGAAATTTGCTCAAAACTTTGTTCCTATTACAGATAGATGTAATACTTTGTCGAAATCCCGGTAATAGCGAACTCTACCGCATTCAGTATCCAATACGTAAAGTAAATCCGTTTGGTTATGGTGTCATCAAAGCACGTTATAAAAAGAATGTCAAAATGGTAATAATTTTATTCAATTTTATACTAGATTCGATTATTTCAAACTTGAATCTGAGATGCGAATTAATTAATTAACTATACTGTTAAAGAAGTATCAGTATATGAGATCATAATCCATTTTATCAGTAAATGCAAATTTGAAATCCATTTTTTTTCATGTTTGTCATTTTTTTATTACATCGTTTATAGTTGGAAATACGATTGCCGGTGGATAAATTGTCGAGCTCATTCGATAAAAGTCGTGCGGAGCATCTCGCACTGATTTCTGGAACAAGTGCAGGAGCATCTACAGCTGATAACTTGTATGTAATGATTTAAGAAAATTTAATCTTACTTCTTGAAGCAAAACTTGTTGTATTTGATCTATATAACTTATTTTCCGAATAATTTGCTCGACTATGAGTTTTGATTTGAGAAAACATGCTCTAGAAAGCGAATCGCTTCATATTAAACTGTGAGATTTGACTCTCATACTTCATAATTCTTCGTCCAACAAAATTCACTATCACACGATTTAACTTTCCGAAAACTGGTTTGTTTTATTTCTCATCTCCTTAAATTCGGATTTCTGCAACCGTGAATTCGATAATTCTAATTATTTACTGTTTTGATTAGATTCCTTCATTAATATATTTGTTTATTTAATTTTCTAGTCGAATAATGGATGAAGAAGTATACGTTGGACGTAGTTTTGGAAATGATGCACCAGTTCATTATGCTGTTGGCTTTTTTAAAAATCGTTAGTTGTGTAAAATTTAACTTGGATTAAATACTAATTTGAAAATTTGTATACATTTACAGCATTTCAATTCTTATCTTTTATTGAATGATCATTTATAATAAAATCCTTTTTCCAGATCATTTCGTTATCAGATAAACTTTCAAAATATAGTGTAATTGGAACTATACTTTGTATTGCAGAATGTTTGTATATGTGCCCTTTGAATGGCACTTTTGATATGAAGCGTTCGATATCTTATCTGAATGGTCAAGGAAAAGGTCTCACAACCAAAACTGAAGGCAAACTTGCTTTCCACTCTTTAACTGCTGTTTATTAAATTTATTGCTTTAGTTATCAAAACATTTTATCGTATCATTTTCAGTATCCACATATCATATAAAATTATTTCTGGATTTCCTTTCTTCGGCTTATCTTTGATTTCATTCGAATCTTCACATTCTATTCACCTGTTCTTCATCTTTTATCCTGCTTCTATATGAGATTAATTTAATTAGTTTTCCAAATTGGCATATATCATTTTAATGAAGAGTGGCGAAGTTTAGGATACTAATTATCATTCCATATTTCAATACACATTAAAGGATACCGAAAAGTTGCTTTTATCTAAAGCAAGATTACAGCATATTCCGCATCGAGATTATGCAAATAAGCAAAAACTTTAAGAGATCCTTGAACACATAACTGATCTAGGAATATGATAAAATGAGAAATTTTAGATGACATATCTGATTCGGAAGAAGAAGGAAGTTCTAAAAATCCATCACCGATCCGCGTCCGGTTCAAACGTCCTGAAACTGAACGACAGAAAAAGCGTCGCGAACAGTCGTCAGCTCATCGAAGTCGTCTGATTGAACAAGATCCTTGGACTCCACTAAATATTAATTGCACAGCGGTCAATTTCTTGCTATTTTTGATCATTTTACAAAAATTGTATTTTGAATATAGGTTTTGCTGTTTGCTTCTTAAACTGATAATTTTTTTTTTATGTTTATGTTTGAATACAACTATTCTATGAATTCCGACTTCTGGCTTAAATTATTTGATTCTTAATACTTTTTCTAACCTTATTTTATAGATTATCTTTGCTTACCCTTAATTTTACGGTACTTATTAATTAATTTATTACAGGATACAGAATCAATAAAATATAGCGAATCCTTACTATCCATCCCGGTTACAATGCCTGATTCGTGCACAGTCCCTGATCCTTTGCAGCTCATTCAAGAAGCTATTATTGGTGAGAAAATGAACGCACTGTAAGTCTCTTAGATTGATCTGAAACTGCATAGTCTTTAGAATTTTATGAAATTTTCTGAATTCTTCAGTGATTTGAACGATTGCAACCAGTTAATATCACTTCGACGGATACGGCATTTACCTGAGGTTCAGCAAGTTCGAGCTCTGATGATAAAAGGTCAATTGTTTAATTTGCCGTCTTATTGGAATTTTCAATTTTTTTAAATAGTAGCTGTTAATAATTTTGCGAAACGTTTTTAAATCTGTACAGAAATTTAGTGCGATGCATATCGACGAATGAAGCACAGCAGTATGTTTCGAAAT
The DNA here is from genome assembly GCA_028564675.1 of Onchocerca lupi. Classification (NCBI taxonomy): domain Eukaryota; kingdom Metazoa; phylum Nematoda; class Chromadorea; order Rhabditida; family Onchocercidae; genus Onchocerca; species Onchocerca lupi. The sequence goes on along the minus strand of JAOVVO010001057.1, from coordinate 2,970 downwards.
GTATTCCTCGACACTTGCTGATATCACGTATTCGTGAATGTTCACATCTGGTGTGCAATATTTGGGTATTGAAGAGTGAATTGCTTTATTCTGACGATAAATCGGTGCTTCAGCATGCCCGTGATCTTATTCTCTGTCTATTCAGTTCTAACTTACCTGTGAGGAGGTGATTGTCACTTAACACTAATCTTCAGTTTTCATTCGGTTTTTTTCTTTTCTTTGCCTAGTGGAGTTCAGCAAAATTTCAGTAATGAATAGATTAGATTATTTTTGAAAAAAAAAATGATATATTTATGCGTGCTAAGCAACTATGGATCACATTGTTTCAAGAAATGTTCCAAAAAATCTTTAGGAAATGCATCATATTCAAAAATAAATATATCTTCAGTCCAAAAGTTTTGGTTTTTAACTTTAGAAACCAGATCTTACAGGTTAGATTTACAAATGGCATTTGGCTTGAGTACTTCTGATCTAGATGGCGTCTTGAAAACATTAAACCGAATAATAGTGAATGAACATGAACGAAGCTGGAAACTAAAGCATGATGATGTGGAAGAATTTGGAAAAAAGTATGAATTTATAGATTTCTAAAATTCAGCTCAAAACTATCGTTACAATTTTTCATTATTTTGTATGCACATAAATGTTTTTGACGATTATTGATGTTGATAGGGGTTGAATCATGGATTTCGTGGTCTTGATATCAAAGCAATTTTCCTTCGAAAAGGTCCATTTGGGCTGGTTGATTTAATGAATTTACTCTTCGGGGTTATTTCGTAATCTTCATTGATAGTTGTTTTATTCTTGAAAGCTCCTCAGTTTGAATTTTCCTCCCCACTTTCGTTTTGGTCATTAATGCCATATAAACTGCCGTTGGTTCCATAAGAACTTTTTCATTAAACATCATTATTGCTGAGCCTTCATAGAATAATAAAAATCAAACAAATGATTGCAATCCAATATAATAATATGCGAGAAAGATTTGTTTTTACAAATATTTGTCAAAAGTTGAAAATAAGAGTGTATTATCTATATGAAGTTTTGATTTCTAAATAAAAGTTTATTTTCTAATTAAAATTAAGAATTCGGAAGCAGCCTATCTATTTTTTTCGAACATTGCAGCAAAGATGAGTTAAAAGTGTTTATCGAAGAAAAACGTTATTGGCATAAACGTTGGGAAGAAATACATCGTTATCTGATGGCTAGGAAAGAAAATGCAGGAAATATCATGCGGAGAAAGAAAAGGGCCAATAGCAGGTTGGTACTGATTTAGCTAGTTGTAAGATCAGTGATAACATTGAGAGTTCCTTTTTTAATAATTAATTTGAGGATATTATGGCAATATTTTTTCGGTTGCGAAGTGATTATTTTTATTTATTGAACTTCTTTTAAAATATGAAATTTTTTCAATTATTTAGCTCTTTTCAGTTATAAATTAATGTTATGATTTATGTGATTGAAGTCTATTCATTTAACAAAAAAAGAATTACTAATTTATCTCATCTTATGAAATCCAAATTTTTCTTTATTTTTTGTCCTAATTACCACCATAGATTAGGAATGACCGCATTCTAGAGTATATACTTGCATATTGAAATGTGGAATAACTAGTGATGATAAAGATATCTTCGTTACTAATTTGATAAATAGGCATTTCTTCTTTAGGCAGAACGGTTCAAATGATAGAGCCTTGAGGAAACGAGGTTGTATGAAGACGGTTGTGATCGATTGAAAGAAATGTTTAGTTTTCCTGTGAAAATCTTAGTATGTTGCCGATTTATTTTATTAAGTTAATAAAATTTTTCCTTGTAATTTGCAATTTTATCAATACGCCATATGTTTAAGTGATTAAAGGATAGATATGCTGCGGTTTATTCTTTTGAAAATAATCACTGGATAATATTTTATTGTCCTGACAACGAATGAAGTGAAAGAAAAAAATGATACATCGGGAGATGAGGATTCGTTCAGAAAATACCCTTTGACTTAGAAAATGGAAGGGCAGAGTTTCGAATGACTGTGAAATACTTATGAAAAATGGATTTCGAAATGGTTAATCAGTAAATGTCTGATCTCAAATTCCATAGTGAAAGTAATTTATTCATTACAGCATAGGCACCAATAGTCTGTACGAAAATATGTATCGACTAAGTTTCCAGAGTATTTATACAATACCAAATCTCCTTCAAATTTTCATAGGAGAAATTGAGCATTGACATTTTGCACTTTAATTTGTTTCTTCGCTGCTTATGAAGAAATTTCCAAATCATTTGATATTTTTCCCAATTTTTCTTAGCGATAGATTCAAGGCATCTACAAAATATTTGAAATTGATCAAGAAGATTTAAAATATCTACATTTAATTCTTCAACCTGTTCTTGTCTTTTTAAAAAGTATTAAGTTGATTTTTTTGACATATAAGAAGTGATTAGTTCCTAATTTGGCAAGTTTTCATTGAAGAGGAATGGATTATTCTTCTTTGTCTTCTGATTGCTTTATTCGTCGATATACATAGAAGTGGAATTAAATGCTGTTAATGAATTAAAGTTATTTTACTGAAAATGAGCGATGGCCAATAATTCATCCATGATCTTGTATATGGAAATCTTGATCAATATGTGAAATATCAAGAACATCAGATGAAATCGTTTAATAATTGATGACTACACAATCAAATGATAAGATTTTGCAACGATGTGCTTTAAATAAATCATTCAGCAATGCAAACATGTAATTTTGATGGTACATTTCTCAATATCGCAAGAAACTATTGCAAATTTAAAAAGATATAAGTGAAATAATTCTGAATTATTAAGTAATATAAATTGAATAAGCAAAATAAGCATTGAATGATTATCGCCTATGATAAAAATTTATTTTTTCGATTATATCTGTGATGAATTCCGTGATAATTGCGTTCTTTAGATGAGGATGTGTATGTCATGTTATGATATTGTAATGAATAAAATG
>JAOVVO010001056.1:0-19271 GCA_028564675.1 Onchocerca lupi | reverse complement strand
AAATCTGAAACTCTACTAACACCGGCCATGTTAAGTTTCATAGCACAATGTCTCAAACCAATAAGTTTCAAAAATTCGTCCAATGAAAGTTGTGTTGCTGATACTGCCGGATCAACCGAACGTGGAAGTGTACCAAATGTTGAGAATCCAACACTAAAAATATTTACTGCTTTCGATTTCTATTTGAATAAATACTTTAAAAAAGTTAGGAATCAAAAACAAAATGAAGGAAATTCGGGCTGCAATCAAATCATCTCAGATTATTGCAGATTAAGAAACAATAAAAGTGAAACAATTTCTGTAAGTATATCATATATTTTAAATTAATCTAACTATCGCTTGTCATAAATTATTATTAAACTTACTTTGCCGTCGATGGATTACCCAGACAAATGCCATCACCATAGACTAATGCTGGTTGACGAACATATTCTTCGAGAATCTCAAGAATTTGTGCAAAAGTTGGTCTTTTATGGCGATCAATATGCCAGCACTGTAACATTAGATTATGCAACGATATTGGTGTATCCATCGGTGAAGGTAATCGATATCCTAATGTTATTTCGCTGATTACTTTTTGATTCGTCCAATCCCAATATGGTCGTTCACCAAATGAACAAACCTGCAAAGAAGAAACTTTAAATATGATAATTAGCAGGAAATTAGATTAAATGAATCCTTTCCATTGATTTCTTAAATTCCTTTTTAAATTTGCTTTCGTTATCCATTTAAATAGATAAGGATAATTTCGTAATATTATTTCAATAATTATGTTGGCATTTCTATAGTTACTTTTAATAAAATTTATTTTCAATGAATAAATTTATTTAAACATAGATTTGAAAAATATTGAATGCATTTCATAATCTTCTACAATATCTATTTTGTTTTTCAGATTAACAATAATTCATTTTAATTTAAAAATTTACCATTTCTTAATTCTTAAAATTCCTGGAAAAATATCTTACTATTAGTCTTTTCTAGGTATTTTTCCTTATCTCTTTGAACAATAATAGAATAATGATTTAAATAGGAATTTCATAAAATGTAAAAATAAAAATTTTTATTCTAACCTCCCACATGACAACACCAAAACTCCAAACATCTGATGCAGCAGTAAACTTTCGATGAGTTATAGCTTCAGGTGCTGTCCAACGTACTGGAATTTTGCCACCATTTGTTGTGTATTCTTGTTCAACAGATCCATCTACACCTCGACTTAATCCAAAATCAGCAATTTTACACAACAAATTTGAATCTACCAGAACATTTCGAGCTGCTAAATCCTGAAAAAAAAAAAAAATAGAAAAATAAAAAAGGAAAAAAAAAAAGATTTACAATTGATTAATTTAACTAATATTTTCACATAAGTTTTTTTTTTTTTAATGAAAATATATTTGCTAAATTATGACTTGAAAAATGATGTAAAAATTACTCTATGTACAAATCCTTTTTCGGTAAGATATTTCATTCCAGCTGATATTCCTCGTAACATATCAATTATTTGTATCAATTCCAGAATGCCATTATCATTCTTCCGCAAGAATTGATCCAATGATCCATTTTCCATATATTCAATTACTATCATAATCTGTAAATGATTTATCAATTAGCAAAAAAAAAAAAAAAAAAAAAAAACATAAATTGATAAAAATTTTTAAAACACTCAAATTTCAAGTTTTTCTCAATATTTATAACCTAATATAAAAAAAAAAAAAAAAAAAAACGAAAACTTACTGGTTCATTTTTTGTTACCACACCAATTAATCGAATTACATTTTCATGAGTAAATTGACCCATAATGGATGCTTCCATTAGAAAATCGCTTTTTGCTTTATCACTACTACCTGGCTTCAATGTTTTTATAGCGACTGTTTGAACCTGTAGAAATTTCAATTTAAAATATTATCAATTTGAAATATTATCAGTTGTCCTGAAATTCGTTCGTCGCAACAGACGCATCCGTAAAAGACTGAGATATAAAACATAAATAAGGTCATTAATTTGACCTGTAAAAGTGTCACCTGACTAATATCAGAAGAGGTCATCCTGAAAGATGGTTGCAAGATGCCTTTACATACTTCACCAAATTCGCCACTTCCAATAACTTCTGTGATACGTATCAAAGATGGATCAACATTGTTTGTGAATTCCGACAACGCCTAAAATAAATTTATTAAATAAATTTACTGAAATCATTAAAATTAGAAATGTTTAGAAATGTCATACATTTGTCCCTCCAAAAATGTACTTATTGAAAATTTCAAAGAATAATAATTAGAATTATGAACAATCTCAAATTTACTAGAAAATAAATAAAATAAAATGGCATACCTGGTTTGGATCTTCATATGCTGTCGGATCAACATAAGGTTTGAAGCGAGTTGTTTCACCATAATTAATTGATTGTGATGAACCATAATTTATTAGTGGTGCACCTATTTGAAAATTCAAAAATCAAAAAATTGATTTTTTATTAAATTAAAATTAAGAATGATCAACTTTTTTTAAAACTACATTAATAAGTTTGATAATTATAGGTTTCAAAATACTGATGAAACCAATAAAAATGATGGTAAGATCAAATATCAGCATCTCGTTCTCATTCAACAATCAATGATCAACTTACATTTTCCACGAAAGAAATTTTTCACGGGACCTTGAGAAGTTGGTGCACTAAAGCTTGGTGTTAATGTACCTAAAAATCAGCTTAATTTACAAAATCCGACAAATTATTTATTGTTTTTAAACTAAAAACAATAATTACTTTGAAAGTTTCAATAATAAACATGAGTAAAAGAATATTATTATGCAAATAATTTATTAATATGAATAATTAAAGTAGTTAAAAATTAGCTTGACATGATTGCACTGCTAGACTATGAACATAGTAAAGTTATTTATTTAGATAACAAAACTACTTTTTTTTTTTTTTGAAATTACATTGATTAAGGTTAAAATTTTAAATAGACACCAATCTAAGCAAAATTTCTAGTATCTTTTAGATTTAGCTATTTCTGCAAGATAACAAATGCAGAAAAGTATTTCATAAAAAGTGAAAAATTTAAAGAAAAAAGCAAAAAAAAAAAAAACAATAAAAAAAAAACTTTGGTTAACCCACTATAAGAACGAAAATAACGCCAAAATGAAATAAAAATCGAAGCAAAGTATCGACTTATCAATTATCAGTAACTTTTAATGTATTAAAATAGAATTTTAACCAAAAATGAAGTATAATTCAAAAATATCTAAGAAATAAGCAATTATTTTGGTTTATTTGTGCAGCAAATATAGAATCAACTAATTTAAATAAAAAAAAAAAATCAATATTCCGCCTTATTCGCATAATAAATTTGCAAAAAAAAAGACAAATGTCTCCAACAGTATAAATATATTTGCGAATATATTTGTTTCTTAATTCTAAATTTAAAAGTAAAAAAAAAAAAAAAACAAATAAATGAAAATACTATTTTTGTATGAATCGATACCATCACAATCGCTCAATCGTTTCCGATTTTGATTTTGTCGTAAACAAATGAGCAACGTGAATAGAACAATGATCACAAAGGCACATATTAACAAAACCCAAATCCATAACGATGGTCCAGAAGATGACCAATGGAAATCGCTGAAAATTATTCGGAAAAAATTGGTAAATTTTAGAAATATAGAAAGAAATTTGAATATATTTCATTTTTTACTGCAATAAAATAATTCAAATAAACAAAAATATTAATTTACACAATGCTATTATTATGCGTATAATCATCATCATTATCATTATCATTTATCGATCCAATCGGTAGACCACGACCAGGTTGATACCACAATGGTTCACTCCATGCACCATGGCCATATTCGCTTACTATACGCACCTATAATATTTATTTTAAAAAATTTAAAATATATTTAAAAATTTTTAACAATTTAAATTGATAAAATGCTATCTTTATTTTTTCGAGTTATCTTATCAAGTATTCCTTCTAATCTAAAAATAAAATGTCAACATACAATGAGAATAAATAGGATATAACATATGTTATATCCTATTTATTATCCAAAAATTAATTTATCATATTTCCATATTTATGCAGAAATTTAAAAAATTTTATTTTGGATATATAAAAATATACATAATATGCATTGATAGACTTACCCTAAATGAATACATAAATTGTGGTTTCAAACTTTCGAATGTATAATACGTGCGTACAGTTTCTACAACTATCGATGAATTATTGTGAAATAATTCAATCTGAAATAAAATGATCAAACTTGAATTGATAAAAAAGAAGACAAAATAAAAATCAATAATTATCATTACAGAAAAATTTTTGTTCCTAAAAAAAGAGAAAAATTGACTAACTTCATAAGATAGTTCTTTTTTCATTGTATCCATTGGCTTCCATGCAATTGTAACACCACTTTCTTGTACACCTTCAATTCGTAGGCCATTTACTACTGGTACTGTAGCTCTATAATTACAGTATATCCTTCAACTAACTTCTTTAACATTTAATAAATAAGATGAGTATTAAATGATATTAATTTCTTTGTCATCAAAGATTAATTATCATCTAATAAATGCAAGTTTCATTTAATATTTCTAAGCCTAAATCTTATTTGATATAATAATAATATTATAAGATAAGTCTCATACAAATATCATAATGAAATTTATTTCTATCCGCGATGAAAAATAATATTTTATTTATATTTAAAAAGAAAGAACTTGCCGCGTAGTAAATTCAATCAATGCATATTGACTAATAGCTGCATCAATTTTTGAAATTTTATTTTCAGCAAAAATTAACACCGTATAAGTGGAATCAGCTTTTAAAGCGCTTAATTCTAAATGTTGTGTTGTGAAGATGTTTCCGGCTGGATGAGCTACTGTTGTTGCCGGACATTCAGGACATTGGTAACGATACCATAATTCCTATAAATGTAAAATTATAAATGAATAAAACTGAAGTATTAATTTTAAATTGATTTCATTAATAATTTAAAATTGATTAATTAGATAACAATTAATCGACAAATATTTCTTGAGTTTATTCGGTGTTAATTTAATCGCAGAATAATTTTGCATAAGGTTGCGATTAATTTATAATTATAGAATAATTTTGAGCATCTTCGTTATTCATTTAGTAATAGTAAGATAATTTTAAGTTATATTTTTATCAATAGCAAAAAAAATTTGATTAAAATCTTTATTCATTAATTGCAAGATAATTTTGAGCATCTCCGCTACAGATTTATCAATCGCAGGATAATTTTTCAGCAAATTTCTTTATCAATCGTAAAATAATTTTGAGTAATATGGCTACTTTTTGCAACTAATTCTCGTGAGAACATGTTATATACTCGAAGAATATTTTGCATGAAGTATATCTATTTTTAAAACAATATATAAAAAAACGAAAAACATTTTCCTTTCTAAAAAATCTCTTCAAATTCATTCATTCCTTTCAATCTTAATTAAAAAAGATTAAAAAAACGAAAAAATAGGAAATTTTAAATGTTAACTTAAATTAACCTTTCGTCCACCAAGCACTAATGGTTCATCCCATTCGATTGTAACAGATGTTTCATCAATTTTTGTTACCGTAACATGTGACGGTTTTGATGGCGGCTCTACAAATAAACTTTCTTACTTTCTTTTTCTTTTTTTAAATTTATCTGATTAAAATGAAAGTGACAAAAAATTGAAACATTTTATTAAAGTATGTTATATTTTATTTCAGAATAGAATTTAAATGATTTCTTTCTAAAAAATTTTTACATTATGATGCAAAAATTACATCAAATTAATTTCTGATAATTTTTAAAGAACAAAAAATTAGCTCTCATCGAAAATACTTTTATATTATTTATTATAATTATATTAATTTGAGTAAGGAAAAATTTACGTGTACAAGCAAATTCAGGTCCTTCATCTTCGGCTCTGTAATATCCCGCATCACATTGACATTCCGAACTACCAGAATTTGATGTACTACTATGTTCAGGACATGATTCACAATCGCCCAAACCATTTTTTGCTTTGTAAAATCCAATAGAACAAGCTGAAATTGCTAATATGAAATTGTAAATTTAAGAAAAAAGTTAAAATTCAAAAAAATTTTTTATTTCAAAAAGATGAATTTATAATCTGAAACAGATGAATTAAATTTTACTCTGATTCATTCATTTATCACAGTAATTTTTTATTTAGAAAAAATAAAGCTTGAAAATTTTCACAACATATATACTTATCACATGATAAAATTTCATCTATTAAATGATAAAAGCAATCTTTCCTTTCCTTCTATCTCTCTCTCTCTTTCTTTCTTTCTTTTAAATATTTTTCACATTCTTATCAATTATGATACAAGATGATTAGATTTTATGAAACATTTAAAATTGAATATTTATTATTCAGGTTCTGAAATTATTCGAAATCAAATCAAATATTATATGATTCGAAAAAATGCGATTAAATTTTCGAGATTTTAAAAAAAGATACAGTAAGATTTTTTCAGATATTTAAAAATTAAGTATTTTAGTTAAAAATTAAATATCCATCATTCAAATTCCTGAAATTATTCGAAATCAAATCAAATATCATATGATTCATTCTTTTAAAGATTAAGAAGATACGAAGATATATATATATATACACATACACGATATTATCACTTTCTATTTTATTTAAAACTTTTGAAGATTGAATTTTCACTTCTAAATTCTAAGTATTATACATTCCTTCTTCGATTTCTTGAGAGCGAAAAAAAAAAAAGAAAGAAAAAAAAAACGAAAAATGAAGCGATTTTATTGCACATCAAATTTTTCGATCTCATTTTTTTCCAATTTTTTTTTTTTTTTTTTGTTTTGTTTTTCATATCGTTTCGCATATCATTTAATCATTATCAGCGGGCGCGAATGATTTTATTTTAATTCATTGTTACTCATTCTCTTAATTTTATGCTTTTTTTTTACCTTTTCCGGTTTTTGTCTTTACATCATCCTTTCTTATCAATCCAAATCTATCGTTTCCAAACTTGTCGTTACAACAATTGATTAAAAATTTGTTATCATCACATTAAGAGTAGAAAAAAAAAAAAAAAAATTATGCTGATAATTGAAAATTTTAGCCAATATCTTTTGTCTCCTTTGAAAAATTTCATCAACGATGGTATGACTTCTGTAACATTTCAACTTAATTTTTCTTTCTTTCTTTTCTTTTTTTGTCTTTCGCTTCCTTTCTTATCAAAAATCTTGAAATGATTAAAAATTAGATAAAGAGAATGTAAACACTGATCTTTCTACGAATAAATTCCTTTTCCCACTAAAATTCTGCAAAAAAAAAAAAAAAAAAAAAAAGAAAAATTTTTTCTTTTAATGAAAACTTTGAAAATGAGAAAAGAAAAAACAATGAAATGTTCAAAAGATTTTCTAATTTTTCACATATTAAATTTGTAATTTATCCTTATTCTTTCTTTAAATTTATAAAATCACTATTACATGGAACATTTCAAAAAAACTAAAATTGGAATATTGTATCATATTTGCTTGATATCTATTTTATTTTTGCATTTTAAAATTTTCATGATTTTTAAAAAAAAGTTTTTAATATTCGTAACCTTGATATAATTATCAATTTTCGGCAAATTACAAAATTTTGTTATTTATTTGATTGAATTTATGATGCAAAATGAAACACATCAATACAGATATAAACAATCATCCCAGGATAAATATATCAAATTACAACATTTTGAATGTCATTGATCGTCAATCATAATATGCAAAAAAGAATGTATCGATCAGAAAATGCCACTAATTCATTCAATGATTTCATGAAATTTATACTTAAAATTTCATATCTGATAAAGATAAGATTGATAATCATTATTCATTCTCATACTTTCATCAATTACAAACTTTTATTAAAATATAAAAAACGTATATGAATTTTAATTTCTATGCATTGAAAGCAAGAATTACAAAAAAATAAGAAATATTTTTGAAAGGAGAATTTTATAAAACATAAACTGAACATATTTTATCGTTGTTTTCATTTAAATTTCGCTATATTTTCCGATTACTTTAATCATTGAAGAAATATTTTTATAATTGTAAATTACGAATAACTAATCTAGAAAAAAAAAAAAAAAAAAGAGCAAAGTTGTAATTGGAATTGATACTGAAAAATGAAAGTAATAATAAAAATGAAAATATTTTGTCTGAAATTGATAATAAAATTGATAATATCTGTGTAAAAGAGATAATAGAATTGATAATACCAGTCTGAAAATGATGAGAAAAATTGATAATAATTAGCTAAAACTGATAATATATTTGTCCCTATGAATAAAGTAACACTGAATCGAATTGAGATTCCTTATTGAAAGCGATTAAAGGAAGAGAATTTTGGTATGAATGATTGTCTGTTAAATAATGCTAATTTATGCATCATTTAAATAATTCTCTCTGATTGATTTAATGATTGTTGTTCAAGATGAAGATGAAGAAGAAGAAGAAGAAGAAGCGGTGAAGAATAATAGATAAGCTAAGATGTGATGAATAGCGAATATATTAAATTAAAGCTTATATATAAATATATATGACTAACCATCGACACTTTCTCCATTTCGCTAATATTTCGAGGAAATTAATTAAATTAATTAAATTAATCAATTAACAGTCTTTTATAAAATAAATATGTGTAGAAGAAATGAATTATAATGGCAATAATGTAACATATGGAGTAAATATGACAATAATTTTAAGATTCATTATTATAGATTTCAATAAAACAGACAAAATGTACTGGATTTATTAAAATATGTATGTTCAAATAGATAATAGGAGAAAGTTTCCAGATAGACTAATTAAGTTAAAATAAATGTTTTCCATTAGATTAATTAGAATAAACATGCTTAATTAGACTAACATATTAAGATAAACATATGTTGTTTTGATATCATGTCATTATCACAGAATTCATTTGGCTGATAGTGAAGATAATTAAAAATAAAAACAAAAAATAATTAAAATAATAGCAAGCGAAAATAGAATCAAATCAATTTGTTTTGCTAAATGAAATACATTAATAATAATTAAAACCACACCTGTCAGTATCATTTTGTATATATCACTTGTGATATGAATGTTATGAAAATAAGAAATTTTTGGAGAAAATAATGAAAATGATGATGAATTAGTTAATGTAGTAAAATATGTTTAGGTATAAGTTAATTATGATAATAAATTAAACTGATAGCTAATGCAATAAGTAAGATAAATTTAGATGTTAATTAATTAGAACAATAAACTAATGATAAATTAGTCAATACAATACAAGTTGGAATGATAAATTTAGATTATTTATAAGTTAAGTACCATAAATATTGATGTCACTAAACGAAAATGAAGAATATAAATTCTTTTTTAACTTTATATTTTTTATCGATTAATTTTTCAATTCTTCCTTTTTCTCATTCAAACATATTGGAAACATTTATTTGTCCTTCCCTTTTTTGTAATTTCTAAATCATTCTACCGAATAATTTTGTTCACATATAAACAACAAATTATCATGCATGACATGATAATTTGTTGTAATTAAAAGTAATTTCCAATAACAATTTCCAATGACATATATTTCCAATAAAAATATGCATACGAAGTACGCAATGACATGGAAAATGCTAATTGTTTGCTGTCATTAAAAATAATAATCTTTTTGCAAAATGATGAATAATTTCTTATTCCCAATTTTAATTTATTCTTATTTAAACAGTTTTAGAAATTAATTTGGTTTATTTTGAATTGGATTCTTTTTGTGTGGTAGATATTAAAATTTAGTATTTAATTCAATCCATTTTTATCATGTTAAAATATAATTTCGTATCTTTCACTTCTTTTTTTATTCTAAATTGTAATTCAAAATAATGATTAAAATAGAGTAGTGAAGAAAGAGATTTAAAAATTACAATGCTTTGATAGCCATAATTAAAATATACTTTAGGAATTTCTGAAAATGATGCTATTATCATAAAGCCTTTTTTTTTTTTAATTAGCTTCATTCATAATTAATTAATATTATATTAACTTGATCATACTATCCATTGATCATTAATCGCAAATAATTATCGATTGCCAGGCTTGTACAAAAAATTCTTTAATTTTTATGAAAATTAACTAAACTTCTATAAGACTATTAAATAAAAAACTTGAAATATTTCATGTTAAAATAAACGAAAAAAGATAATCTTATTTGCGTCCATATAAATACAATGAAAATTTAAGCTAAAAAAATTTTTAAAATATTTGAAATTATATAATACCAGTACCATTATTAGTGATTTAAAAAATGAATGCAACTAATTTTTACATTATCTCATACGGAATTATTTTATTTTATTGTTTAGTAATTCCACTAAATTGTTTATGATATATGAAGTGAAATAATTAAAATTAATTGATAGATGGAAATTATTAAAGTTAGAAAATTTATAAAACTGAAAATATTTTCAATATTTAAATCTTCGAATTTAGATATTCAAAACTTTTCCTGAAAAACTTTTAAATTTTACTGAAAAATTTAAAATTGCTTCTAACTTTCCGCTTTTTGCCTTCGTTGCATATTTTACGTTATTACATTAATATTTCATAATTCTATAAAACTTCTATTTCAAAGTTTATATCCAACCCTATTCTTTCACCAAAAAAACCCCCCATATTTTATCTTTCTCCCTTTTTTTGTCATCCATCGAACAGATAGAAAAAAAAAAAAAGGAAAAAAATCACTTCAATTAAGATATCAAATAATTCCGCTAAAACAGACAATATTATTAGTTTCATGACCTTTTTGTGATCTTTGATTTGAATGAACCCGGCTATTAATTCATTGGAATAGTTCAAATATATGTGACACTTTCATTCTTCAAATGACATTAATAAATTTTAAAGGAAACAACAATTACAGTAATCACACAATACTATGCATTATTTATTAACATTATTTACAATATAGCAGAAATATTGCTAATAGCAGCTGTAAAAATATTATAAAAAATTATTATTATTATTATTACTAGTGCTATGATGATGACTTTTGAGATTTTTCGTCAAAATTATTACTCCTAATGCTATGATGACCTTTGAGGCAGAATGTTATGGTGACCTTTGAGGCAGTTCTTCCTCAAAATTATTAATATTAACAACCTTTGAGGTTATTAATTTTACAAAAGAACTTCTAATAGCCTTAGTTTGACCTTCAAATCTTCTCAAATTTACTTTCATTTATTCTTTCTATCCTATATCTTTCGTACAGATAAAATTAGCCAAGATACATTAGATGATAAAAGGACAGGAGACAGGCTTTAATAGAAGAGGACAATAAAGAACAACTAGTATTAGGATTTAATTGAGCCTTCTTTGCTCAACCTTTCTTTACCAACAACAACAAAAACACAATTAATGTAAGCTTAATTGGATGATTTATGAATTTTTTTTTTTTTTAAATATATTTTTAGAAATAAGTTTGAATAAAATGGAACGAAAAGAAAAAAAAATTTGTCAAAATTTATAATAATATTGAAAATGATTTGAATGATTTATTGCATCAATTATTGAAAATTACATTAATTCAGATTTGTATATTAGATTAGTTTACTGTTAATTAATTGGCAATAATATCAACAAAATTCTCCGAATTAATTTAGTAAGATAAAATGTTACGATATCATTTGTTTATAGCATTTAATTTAAAAAAAAAAACAAAAAATTCAAAAAATTTACTAACCAGTGCAAGTATTATATTTAATCGATGATGCAAAACCTTTATTACAACGACATTCGCCATTTGCCATATCCCATGATCCTGTTGCTTTGCAAACATATGTCGGATATTTAGTAGCACCTGAAATTTTATTTAATAAACAATTAAAATTAAGTACTATCTGAAATTTTATTTAATAAACAATTAAAATTAAGTACTATCTGAAATTTTGCCCACTGAAATTCATTCAATAATTTGATAAACATAAGTAAGTAATGTAACAAGGAAATGCTTAGAAGAACAGCGTATAAAAACGTAATGAAAATAATTGTAAAAAAATAAAGTAAAAAAAATTAAGCTATAATAATACTAACAATAAACATTATAAGAAATAAAATTGTGAAAATTTTGATTTAAAAGAAATTTTTTTTTTCCAGATTTTTGTCAAAAAAGAAAAAGAAAAAAAATCAATAAAGTTTTTGAAGTCAGAAGATTAAAAAAAAAAAAAAAGAAAAAATTGAAAAATGAAAAAAAAAAGCATACCAAAAGGTGAAGAATTTGGAACACATTTACCATTTACAGCAATAATTGAATGAGCTTCAGCACCAGTTACTGTTTGTGGATAATGTACAAATGAATGAATTATTTCCGGACATACCTCATAGAAAATCTAAATAAATTGGAAAAGTTTTGAAAGAAAAATTCCTCAATTTTCTTTTCTTTATTCTGTAAAAAAAATGAAAAAGAAAGACAATTTAAATGATTCAATTTTATTGAAAATTCCTAAAATTAATTATATTTTATAACAAAAAAAGTTATGATAGTCTTTTTTTTCTCTTAATTAAACGATATATGAATGTTAATTAAAATTTACAATTATTTTTAAATTTCAATTGTTAGAAATTTCTAAATTCCAATTGCTAGAAAAACATTGAATTTCATACTTTTTATTTTATAAATCATAAAGATTTTAAATCAATTTTTGAATAATATCAGCATTCTTTTATAATGAATAAAAAAAAAAAAAAAATCAATACTGTTTTTTATTTGGAAAAATGTGTTTTTTTTTTTCATTTTTTATTTATACTTTATTACTCCTTACATTTCATCAATTAAAAAAATATGCATAACTTAAAATTCAGTACGCCTAATTTAAGAATATAAAATTCATTTCAATTTCAATAAATTCTGAAAATATTTGATCAGTTATTTAAGAAAAAAATCAAGAGAAAAAGCACAACAAGGAATACAACATTTATAATTTTGCATAAAGTTTACTGCTTAACAATTTGTCAAATTATTACTATAACTTTAAGAATTTTTTTTCTTCGCTTTTTTCTTTACTTCTCTTTTAGTTCTTTAATTTATACAGTTACAATATTCAACGAATTTTTTTTTTTCGCAAATATAATTCAAAAAAAAAAAAAAAAAAAAGACAAGTTATAGAAAAAAGATTTCATATTGAAATTTTAGAAATTTAATTCATTTAACTATTCATAATATTAATTTCTCTTTTCTGTCTTCAATTTCAATTTCATTTCGTTGATTAAATTTAATTTCTTCTGCCCTTACTTAATTTCCATCTCTATCACCGAAATGGTAAAGGGGGTAATAAAGTGAAATCTTGATGAAATTGCGTGCTACAATAATCTTCCTCCGTCCATTTCTTAGTCTCATTTTATTAGATTTCATTTCACTAAAACGATGCTCGAATAAAATTCCCAAACTTCTTGCGACCTTCGAGAATTCTTCTACCTCTTCAATTTCATCCATTTTATTCCTTTTCTATGAAAAGAAAAGATTAAAACTAAAACTCTTTCAATGTTATTATTAATATCCAAAATGAATAATTTATTACTAAATTAAATTCATTGATCGAAATTTCGTGCAAAATTACAATTGAATATTTCGTAATTTATTTGCTAAAATTAATAAATGAATTCTTTTGAATGAATTATTTAATGAAGCAAAATAGCTATGCTATATATTTTAAATTTTCTATTTTCTTATTTCTATGATTAATTTGGTTTTTTAAAATGTTTCCTTTCTTGAAAAAATTTTAATACAAAACTTAAATTCAAATAAATTAAAATTTTCATATAATTGAATTTTTGCCTCACAAATGTTCACAAATATTTCATCAAACTAATTCATTAAATTACACCTAAAAAAAAAAAAAAAAAAGGCCATATTTTAAGCTTCAAAAATTATGTTTTTCTTCATCTTTTATAATATTTTATAACCTTAGATAATAATCGTTTTCTTTCATTTCTTCTTTTCTTTCTTTTTATCTTAGCAAGCTAATCATTTTTTTTTTTCTCACTAAAAATTTCAAAATATTAAAAAGCATAACAAAGTATACTGTACAAATTTACAACTGATGACGAAAGAGACAAACAATCGGATGCTTTTCAAAAATTCACAACTTTCTAATGATGATTTTATGATTTTGTTTAGCGTTATTCTAATTCATTATTTATGCAATCATGATCTTTAGTAGTTCAATGCTACAGTTAGACTGATCATCATAAAACCATCTTAATTACCCATAAAATTTGGTTGTTTCGATGATTATGAAAGGGGTCAGTTACCCCTAAATTACACTTCAAAGAAGATTATTTGCAGTCTGAATGAACACTACCCTATAACTTATCTTTCCATTCATTCTTTTCCAAAATCTTTTCTTATTTGACCTCTTTCGGATAAGTTCATTTCATTTCTATGCCATAACAATCAGATAATATTTGACCTTTTTATTCCTAACTTTTAATAGTTCGTCAATACTTTGAATGCTTCAAAGAAATACGAGAAAATAAGCATATGATCATAAAAAGATCTATTATAAAAGGTTTTATATGTTTAGGAATAATGAATGTTACTGTGGGATAATTTTGTTAAATATTTCAAAAATGGCATTATAATTTTAAAATTTATGATTTCTCTAAATTGCTTTATTTTTTTCATATTTTGTTCCTATTTTTTTTTCTTGTTTTTTTTTTTTTTTTTGAAGATTTTTTCAAATAATAAAACAACGATATTTTTTTAATATATTATTTCAAAATTGTTCAAATAAATGATAAAATTAAGATAAAAAAAGTCATTTTTTTGCTTTTTAAAATCTTCTGCATTTCTAATTTTATTAAATTAATCGATTCAAATAAATTTGGTATTTTCAAATGTAAAATGCTTATCGAATGAATAAATGCTTAAATATATTACTCTTCGTATAATCAAAGATAATAATAGGAAATTTAATTCAAACTTTTTCAAAATCTTTTCCGATTTCATTCTAATAAATGTAATTAAATGTAATAACCTTAACATTAAGTATTGATATACAAGCACCCGAATCTCGAAAAGCAAAATATACAACATCTTTAGTAACAGCATAGCTGCGAACTTCTTGATTTACAGTAGCAGTTGTTGGATCGTGTTTCGAATATCTTCCTGTATCTGCTGTTATTCGATCGATTAAATCCCTGAAAATTTTTCACAGTAAACATCAAAATATCTTATAAACATCGAAAAGTATCGCTTACTACGCTCTAAACATACTTTAGATATATGAAAGAAGCAATTTAGAATGTGAAAATTTCAATTTATTTGATTAAAATTTTGTAAATTTCTAATTAATCAGTCAAAAAAATTCAGATTATCCTTTTAAAGAAAATGAAACTTTTTTTTTTTTATTACCAATAACCGGAATTCCAAACATTCTGATATTGTTCGTTTTTCATCAATTGAACAGCATACAAACGGAATGTTTCCTTACAAGAACGAGCATTACCTGGGAATTCATTGCAATCACGCATCGTAAAGGTTACCTGTAATTAAATTTGAAAAAAAAAAAAGTTTTCAATTTAATTAATAAAAAAATATTATAAAAATGTTTGTTGCAGCATTATTAATTTTTTAATGAATTAACATAAAATAAATTCAAAAATAACAAATTATTTTAGCATAGGCTATATACAATACAAATAATTTACGCTTTTAACGAAATATAATTAAAATTTTTAATCACTTATCAAGAAATGATAATTTTATCGATCAAAAAAAAAAAAAAACAAATTATAACTTTGAAATAACTTCTCCGCTTTACTCCCAAGCTTCCTCTCAAAACGAAAAAAAAAAGTAGTGTTTCTTTATTTCTGCTTAAAATAAATTCATAAAATTTATTTTCAATTTAATTTATTTGTTTTTTAATTTTTAATTCTTTTAAAATAATCCATCCATGTGAAGTTTTTGTTTTTCTTTTCCTTCATTTCTAGAGATAAAAAATGATTACAGTGTATGAAATATCAAAGAAAAAAAAAAAAAAAAATAAGAAAAAAAATTTCTACATTAAAAAAATGGCTTTAAAAGATTATGTGATTAATTTTTCCTTTAAGATGCAAATGAAAATTGATCAAACTAAGAGTTTCATTGCCATGTTGATGAATGCAATGAATGAATAGATTAAAATTATAGTTAAAATGAATGAGTAAAATTAGAAAAAGAAAAAATATTAAAAGTGTAGAATTTGCAATAATAAAAAATACAAAAATCAATGAAATAATAATGAGAAAAATATTATAACTTATTTCAAATTAAAACTTCAAAAACCAGCATACATTTTTTATATGATAAATTAAAATTTTAAAAGAAAAAAATAATTGTTGAAAAATCAATCGAACTACCTCAATATGTAATCGATTTGCTCCTTTTACATTGATCATTGGTGTTCGTAACCAATTATCAACATTTGGTTGATCAACGTTACAAACTACATATGCACGACGATTATCAATACCTTCTGATCCACGATATGTTTCTTCAAGCCACTAGAAATGGACATTATAATTTCAAGAAAGAAAAAAGAAAAAATTTAAAACAATAAATGCAAAAAAAAAAAAAAATTCAATGAATTAATGAAATAAATATCTTTTTCATTTATTAAATCTTTTCTTTTTTTTTTTTTTTTATTTCCTAAAATCTTATTAAATAAATTTTGAATTAAATAAAAATTTTAAAAAATTTTAACAATATAATTATGAAATATTCATTTATTTTTATCATTTTATAATGGAAAAATTATTATTAATTAATTGAATAAATCATTTCTTTTTTCATTTATCAAAATTTTCTCATTTCATCAATCTTACTGCTATAAAATTTTGAATTAAATGATAATAAAATAAAAAAAAAAAAAAACTGATTAAAAAAATTTGCTAATATGATTAAAATTTTTGTAATGACTATTTAAGTAAAAAAAAAATTTTTTTTTTTTTCTCTTGTCATTTTTACAATAATTAATTATTTAGTAAAAAAAATTTGATAGAAACTAATGATGAATTTTTCCTTCCCTATACTTCCTTTCATCGTTTAATCCCCGTATCAAAGGTAACAAAACATATTATTAATTGATTCTACAGATGTAAAATGTCTCCTTTTTTTTGTCACATTTCCGTTTGAATGGTAAATTTTGGTCATTTGGACATCACAATGCTATCCATTCGATACTAATAAGCACCCTTAAATATAAAATGAAAAGAGATTTTTCCCACTTCATCAATACTTTCATCATAAACTATTCATTATATTCCAAAATCATTTTATAACAATGAAATAGAGAGAGAGAGAGAGAGGGAGAGAAAAGATAAAAATTCATTTGTGAAAAATTTTTTGTGAAAAAAAAAAGAAAGAATTTTTTTTTTTTAAATATCATATAAAATTTTTTAAATATATCACATTTCATTCTATCTATATATATATTCTACCATCAATTAATTCTTAATTTTGATGAATGAAAAATTTAAAAATTTATTTAAATGTATTAAATGTTAGATTTTAATTTTTTTTTCCAATCATTATTTATTCATTTCAATTTTTTTTATTCTTTTGAAAAATTTTAGTATCATCAAAGTTATTCTGAATAGCATAAATAAATGAATGATATCTATTTTTTTTTTTTTTTTAGGATAATTTTTGAAAATGAAAAAAAAAAAAAAAAAGGAAACTTTTTTTGAACCATTTATAATCAATTATTTACAAAATTTTATATTCATTCTATTCTACATTTTATTTATTTCATGCATGGATGACCATTTGAAGAAATATTCAAACAATGAAGAACAACATCATAAGGAATGAATAGGACATGTCCCCTGGTCCTGGTCTGGTCAATGATGACCTCTTAATCAGAGAGATAGGATGGTGACACAGACTGCTATCATTAAGCATAGCAATTTAATATTAATAGGATTGATAATTAGACAGAAAGAAATATTTTTGTTGCTAATTATTTCAAATCTTTTTTGTTTTTTTAATTAATCAATTGCTTAATTAGAGGATTAAAGTTTTTATATATTTCGATATAATTATTGGAGAGTTTATTTTTGTCGAATGAATTCGATAAATAATGAAAATTTCTGAAAAAGTGAATTAAAAAAAAAAAAAAGAGATTCAGTACATTCTTTTTGCTCTATTCACTGATTGCTTCATATGAAGTTTTTTTTTTTTTTTTTTTTTTTTATTTCTACGGGAAAAAAAAACTTATTATGTTTTAAAATAAAAAAATAATCGAGAAAAAAAGAATCCTAGTAAAAATAAATCTTCGCGATAAATATCTTAGCTTTTCCCCCTCCCCTCGCCCCCGAACCCCGAAGATTTAAAGTAAATTTGCTTATTGATTCAAATATGCACCAGAATTATCGTAAAATGGATTAATCAGAATAAATTGATGACTAAAATCTTGCTGAAACTTTGCAAATAATCCTGTCAATCATATAAAAGATAAACAAAAATAAAATAATTAGATAATACAATAAAAATAATAGTATGAAAATAATCGTGTTTATTTATATAATTTTTGATTTATTTTATGCAGAGAAAAGTTTGAAAAATTAAGAATTCAGTAAATCTTTTTATTTATTCAATAATTCTAACATATCTTAAAATTATCATTCTATGATTAAATATTTTTTAAATGTTTTTTTTTTTTTTTTTTTAACTAAAAACTCATTAATCACAATACATATATTTGTTCTTTTTAATTTCTCCATTTCTGTCTTTTTAATTTCTGCATTACTTTAATTTTGATACTGTAAACAACAACAACAACAAGAACAACAAGGACAACTATTGTTGTCAATTATAAAAGGCACTTAATTGAATGAGACAGAAGTGTATTCTTTTTCTTAACCCATTACCAAAAAGGTACTTCAATTTTCCTT
Source organism: Onchocerca lupi (assembly GCA_028564675.1). Lineage (NCBI taxonomy): Eukaryota > Metazoa > Nematoda > Chromadorea > Rhabditida > Onchocercidae > Onchocerca > Onchocerca lupi. The sequence goes on along the minus strand of JAOVVO010001056.1, from coordinate 287 downwards.
CATTACCCTTAACCTTATATTCAATTCTTGTTGGACAAAAATTCATTTCATACCTTTCTTGACCTTTCACCTTCCATATTTACTTCTCTCAAAATTTTCCCTTCCATTGACCCCCTTTATGGTGATTCATTTATTCTTAAGTACCATGCATCTATCATTATTTTTCATCATTTTGTATAAATGTATATATGATGATGGTTCATCGTTTTTTTTTTTTTTGTCCTCATAAAAAAAAAAAAAAAAAAGAAAAAAAATTTGAAAAAAATCGAAAAAAAAAAAAAAACCAA
>JAOVVO010001055.1:0-19290 GCA_028564675.1 Onchocerca lupi | reverse complement strand
AAGCCTAAGCCTAAGCCTAAGCCTAAGCCTAAACCTAAGCCTAAGCCTAAGCCTAAGCCTAATTTATTATCGATTGGTTTGGTCGAGGTTGCATGTTTGGGCTTAGGCTTAGAATGGGTCGTTCTCTTTTGGGGAGGGGGGGAATCATAAGTTGGGAATGGTTTTGGTAGGTTAGAATGAATCGGCTTAGGTTGGGATCATTGGGATTTCGATGTAATTGGTATTTTTTTGTTGTTCGTCGTTGTTTTTGTTGTTGTTGTTGTTGTTGTTGTCGTTGTCGTTGTCGTTTGTATCAACGTTTCATGATAACGCGTTTAAATATACAAATTTAAGATGCTACAAAAAATTAGAACAAATCAACACAAAAGAAAACGTTAGTTTGTTTTTATTAATTTTTTTTTTATTTTTTTTTTTGCATGTTGGTTTGTTAAAAAAAAAATTAAAAAAAATAGTTAATAGTATATATGTGTGTGATGCACTGAGATATTGTGTTGGGTTTAGCTTTGATGATGTAAAGAAAAATTTTTGCGTCGGAATGAAGCCCCTATATAATGTAGAGGGGGGGAGTGCGGGAAGGGGGGGGGCTTGCCCCACCCGACTATTACCTCGCTGTTGATGATTGGTTTTTTTTTTGTATTTATTGTTGTAATAACAATTTTTTTGAAAAATTTTAATGAAAAACGGTATAGGCAACATTTGTGTCGAAGATCAGAGTTATTTCAATATAGTAATTTCAAAAAATAAAAAGAAATACATATGGATCAAATTTACTCATATGCATATCCACTTATAAACCATGAATTTTGCAATTTTCCTCCTTGACAGTGCCAACTCTGCATAGAAAGTCCTTAATGTGTTGCCTCAGATCCGGGAAAACAATTCTAGATGTGGATCACCAAGAACCGTGTTGTACATTCACTTTTGCTTAGAATTTGTAATTCAAAATTCATTGCCAAATTACTTGTATCGAATTGGCACTGGAATCAATATTGGATAAAGAGAATTTTTGAACTGAAGCGTGTTTAGTTTTCTTCATTTGAGAAAAACAGGTGTTTTTTAATTCTTTTAAGACCAGATGTTATAATAAAAAGCAATTTTTATTTATCTTAACATTTATTTCTGCATTTTTGCCTTTAATTTTTTCATTTCTACTATTTTTTTTTATCAGACACGGTAAAAATAAAGAAATCAAGAAAGTCAGAATAGAATCAAAACTTGGATCTTGCGTGGAATTATTTCGGTTAAAGAATGCATGAAATTAAACTTTATTCAATTTTCTTCATTTGATAAGGTTTATTCCATTTTAATTTCATATGCTTCTTCTTAGGAGATTCTGCGATTCTAAAATAAATTGGTAAGAATAAAATGTGAAATTCGAGAAAACTAGAATTGAATAAAGTCCTACGTGGACTTTGTGCGAAATCCTCGTGCTTATAGGGCTTTATATCACTTTTGTCCAATTTAGAAACGCTTATTAGTAAACTGTAGTTGACGATTAACTCAATCCTAGTTATCTTTTTTGAGATAGCTGATCGTGAAATGACATTTTTCGTCAGAATTTGCCACAAGTTTGGTTAATTTAAACAAAATGAATGTGATAGAGAAACAGTGCGGACATATTCTCTTGATACTTGCATTTTGCACAATAATTTATGGAAATAATAGTGTAAGTGTTCGTTTTATTTGCCATACAACGTTCTTAAAAGTTCTCCATCGATTGATTCAAAATTTTGATACAACGTTGCATTTAAATAGGCCCATGCTTTATGTAAATATATCTATTTTTTTTGCATGTCACATCTTTGACCGGTAAAAGTAAACGAACAAACTGAATTTTTGACTACGCCTATTTTAATTTTGAAACAACGTTGTATTTGAATGGGAACATGTTTTTATACAAATAAGGTACGTGTTTAAGAACTTTCGGACATTTAAGATTTTAAACAAATGGATATTTACAATTTTATTTATACAAACCGACTGAAACCGGCCTTGCAAAACCTTATTAGTGATCAAGAAAGAATAGGAATGCATCAAGAACAAAGAGAACTCTAAGACGTGATTGTTTTATTAAAAACTGATTGAAATCTCGCAAAAGTCCACATTTCTGGATCTTTTAAACCTTAATAAGAAGAATTTTAACATCCCAAAATAGCTAATAGTGATATAACAAGGAGTTGTGTTTTGAGCCCATTGAGAAATGAGGTATTTTATTTAGGAAATGCTAATTATTCATTTAAGACGGAAATATCCTTCTCAGAATCGATGCGCCTGCTCCCATTGCCTATCTTCTTGATATTCATCTCTCCAATAATCACTCGTGTACTAACCACATTCTATGTTTCCACAGTACATTTTTTATGATTCACGGATTCACGGTGACTTATGACGTAAATATTTGATCGCACAAATTAGTACGTTTAATGCTCTTTTAATTGAGACCATTACGTTGTGTTATTATTGATGACTGATGAGATATATTTTGAAAATATTAAATTTGTTATCAACATGAATACCGGTGAGATCAACATTTATTTTTATTAACAGTAAACGGAGGAACAGATGCATGGAGAAACTGAGGTCATTGTCGGAGTGATAAATTTTCAGTGATAGGAAATCGGAATTTTAGTGATGCAATGCTTAGTGTTGTCAAGCCTTTTCTTTCAACTATTTCTTGTCTTTAACTTGACACTGTTTACTACAGCTGCAATCAAAATAAAGAAAGAATGAAATAAGTTTAAATGATTATTTATTCCAATTTTTTTGACCCCAATGATGAATGCCAATTCATTTTGATTTCTTTAGTTTGTTTTCTTAGTCATCCATTTCTATTTCATTAATATAAATTTTTCTTTTAATAATTACCGAAACTGGCCAAGGACTTTATATATATATATTGTCACAGAGAATCGTATAATATGCATAATTAGCGGTCGAAGAAATTTCCAACTAAAACGTAGCAAATGTGCGATCAGATGATTAGCCGAGATGATCACTAAACATTTCAGATCATCATTGTATGCAAGATTGCTTTGAAATTCAGATGGCATTGCTCCATATTCTTTTTCAATTACTTTGGTTAAAACGCTGAACCGTCCGCGGTCAGCTATATCATGAATTCTTTAATTCCAAAAGCTGTGAAGTTACCAATGATCTTTTCGTCTAGCGACAATAGCTTAATTCTCCACCTTCGATAGAAAGAAAACGCTCATGTTCAGCGAATTTTTTATATGGAGAAAATCTGCTCGAACATCTCAGATTCAATCAAATACCTTCCTTTTGTCTTCTTGCGAACTTAATGTATAGACTTGATTTTCAATTTTTTCCTGCAGCCACATTCTCTCCTCGTAAGAGGAAATATGCAATTTCATATGGATATTATTAAAACAGACTTGACTATTGCACCAGCTTTTGTAAAATGCCTTTCTACCAACAATCTCACTGCTCCAAGGAATACTTCCAATAACAATTTTAAAAAAACAATCAGTCAATTTTAACAGTTAAACAAGCTAATATATGGAAGCAAGATCAATAATGAATAGCAACATGAGAATGTTAAACTTATACTAATACAATAATGAACGGAAAAATTAAGCAGAACACAACATGATATGTGCAGACGTAACTTATTACTGATATTTTACCCTCTACTTCGTCGTCGCCAAATCTCGTGGCGTGAAGACTGAATGAGAGTTTTGTAGCTTTTCTCGTATGAATTTTTCATCAGATAAGTGACTTGAAGATTATCGATAAGAATCTTTAATCTAAAAGAAAATAATGTGTGAATGAAATAAGAATTGATTTTGTATGAAAAATCTAACAGTTACATAAACTCTGCCATCACAATTTGACTCAAAAGATTTCGATCACTTACTTTATTAATTTAGAAACAACGCACATTATAGGAAAAAGAATGGAAGCGATTTGGAATCATTGCAATTCAACGGATCATATTATTGTCAGCAAATTTTTGCATTTTAGCATTTTTAATTTAAAAATGGCAACATTTTTTCTTAAAATGCAAAAATTTGCTGACAATACTATGATCCGTTGAATTGTTATTTCCATTGGTTATTTTGTCTTTCACATTATCATTGTTATATACAAATCTGCTAGAGAAATTGGGGAAAGAAGAATTATTAATAATAATAATTAGAAGCACTAAATAAACATATAATTATGTGAATGTTATCTGTTAAATGCAGTCAAATTGTAGTATATTTTGTGATTCTTAAAAATGTCATGTCACATAGTGGTTGTATGTAAATTTCTAATTCCTAAAAAAAATAAGGCATCTTCAAGAATCAAAATAAGCGGAAGCATAATAGATGATACACGGTACACAATGAACATTAATTGTTAGAGATTATGTTTAAAGTTTTGGAATACAAGATTTTAAAGTGGATGGAAACATTCGATTTCTTGATCGAAATATTTCAAATTTGCAATGGAAATGTGAAATTTTCAGGTTTGGAGAGGAGATGGAGAGCCATCTGCAGATTCATTCAATAAGTATATGCATTCTTTGTTTCTCTTTGGGTATTTTACTTCTTATTACTAATCTCCCCGTACTTTATGCTATACTTGCAAACAGTAAATTAAGAATACGCTATGGTATTTTGGCTTTGCTGCTTTTGGTTGCTGCAATTTCAGGTAAGTTGTGAAGCTGAGGAAGCAGTGGTTATGAAATGTTTGTTGCTAATTTTGGGTTTGCTCGGATGTTTCCTATAGCTCTACATTGTCGCTTCTTTCTGACAGTAAAAAGCTTATTCTATACAAAATATGCGAAATCATTTTAAGAATTCATCTATCATGAGATGACTTTTTCAGGATTCAACTGTTTCTTGCGGGCTATTTCTATCATTTTGGAATTATGGAATATAAATGAAAATAAGTGCAAAAACTATATGAATGAATCTTCCTTCACTGAGAATATGCCATGGAATTGCCTCGGCTCGGTTGGTTATTTCTTAAAATTTGGTTCTATTTTTTATTATCTCTTGAATATCGGAAGAACAGAGAGTTAAGAGTAAAGTTTTATGAAGTTAACTAATTGTATTATTCTACTAGTTGATTTATTATGTAATGAATACAATAGTTCAACTCAACATCTACTTCTTGTGGATGGCTCTGACCAAGCTGGAAAATTAAGAATTAATCTAAACTCGATTCAAAGTTCATCTGTTCCATGAATTCAAAAGTTCTTGTCGATTTTGTTTTTTTTTTTTTTGTTTCTGCTAAATCTTCTAAATTTCGTTTTTTTTTTTTTTTTTTTTTTTTTTTTTTTGATGATTTCTCGGTTTCTTTCGTTTACATCTAAATTTTTTCTTTTTTGTTGAATTTTTTCATCTAATGGCCAAGTTTTTCAGAAAACTAGTAACAAATAAAATGGTATGCTGGGTGCTATTTTTGCCTTTCAGAAGATCTTTTACAACATCTTTTAATTTCATGTTAATTTAATTCATTTACTAATTAGATTATTGAGATTCGTAGTCTTTGCTAACCAACATTGTTAAATCAATACTTTAAGCAGTACAATTTGAAGTATGCCGCAGTATTAATTAGAGGGAAATTCTAATTTAATTATGCTTCAGGTAGCGAGTTACTTTGAACTATTTTCTTTTCTGCTTCTTCCGACAGCACTTCTCTTGAATAGTACTGATCGGTTACTGGTAATATATAATCCAATTGGTTATTTTCTGCATCAAAAATTGTATCTTGCCGTTCAGCTTTCCATGGCTGGCCTATTTCAACTTAGTATCATGATCTACGTCATTATCGTTAAATTTAATTCACAATTTCCTACCAATAAGTGCATGTTCGTTTTTTTTTCTTTTAATTTCTCAAATTTTCATATGAGCTAATAGAATATAACGTTATACTCTTAGCACAAGTCTCATTTTCCCTCGACAATAATTCACTTCGAAACTGCTTTTATGGCGCATAAATATAGAAAATTAGAGATAAATTCGCATAAATAGGAGCATCTGTTTGTTGTTGTTTTTCGAAGCATGCTCGATAGCCAATATTAAAGGATGCTTATACTTAATATTTGTGTTACCCCCAGGTGTTACGTCATGATGTCGCAAGAAACGTTCTTTTTTCTACTATTTGTACGAATGTGCATTTCAACTACAAGCATTTTCATAATGCTTGTTGTTTTATTCAAGTTTCGACGACAAGTACAAAAAATTACATGGAATGATCGTCGTTTGGCCAATTTTAATTCTCGCCAACGTGGCTTCACACAAGCTATGCTTTTCTGTTGTTGCTTTACGTTTGGTATGTTTCGCATATTTTGCTTAGCTACTCTGCTGGGATGTGTTCCAAGGAAAATTTAACTTTGATATATCATAATTATTTTTCTTACAAATGGCAGAAAAGAAACCATTTTTTTTTTCATTTTTTGATCAATCAATTATCTAACCAATCATGCGAACCGTAACATAGCTGTCAGTAATCTTGCAATGATAGGAAAAAAATTTAGTCAAAGAATTCCTTATCAGCAGTACTATATTCTATCTTTGCAGGGTTTTTCATTCTTCCTAACGTGGCAATGTTTTGCTTTAAATTGCTTAAGATGGAAAATGCCAATTTGTATAATGCTTATCTAAAGTTGATTAGCTATACCTCCACGCTGGACATCCTTGTCATTATGCTATACCGACAAGAGGATATTACTGCCGAAGTGATGCGACGCTTTCCATTTCTGCTTTCTTTTCGAATTTTATTTCAACGCATACTGAAACCAAAAGTGAATATCGTCAAACCTAATTTAATAAATTTCAGTCTGTGAATACTTTAGCAACTCACAGATCATTCGCTAATTTTCTTTATTTCAAATAAATCGATTTGTTCATCACTCTAATTAGAATCTCTCGCCATAATAAATGATCTTTTATCTTATCATGGCAAGAAAGAGTGAAGAAACATTAATGCAATTGAAGATGTGGTGTAGTTTGCGTCGATAGCTCCATCCATTATGCTGTCGCAAGTATCTTGATGCTGAAGTATGGCTCGAGTATTTCATTGATCCAATAGACATTGATTGTTACAAAAGCCAGAAGGATGCCAGAGAATGGAATGTGCAGGAGACATCAGTTCCTTTTCTGTGCCATAATCTTTTCACCAGTATGGAAGTATTTTGAGAGTACTCATTAAATCTAAACATTGTCCCTCAGGCTTTGTTGATGAAGCATCAAGAAGTAACCTCTGTAGAGAAGCGAATTTGATAAGAAGACGGAGATTGGTCTTTTGTTGCTCAATTTCTTCCCGAAATGATATCTCGTAAAAGGCTTAATAATTGTGAAATTTTCTTAGAAATCGAAGAAGCCTTCTTAATGACTATTAGATATCTGATAAAAGTGGAAAAACAAGATCTTATAGTGGTGAGAAGAAAAATCTACTGCGGAATATGCAGTGCAATATGTTGGCTCTGGTGTGATGATCTGTTTCCATTTCATGTTTGATAAGACTCAGCCAAGCATTTCCATAGACATTATTTATTGATGGTACATTAATACATACATAACTTCATGCATTAGTACCAATTCCACTGCTTCATGTCAGCATAAGCTTTATCGAATAATGCATCCCAATTCCTCTTCTGTTCAGGTGACACACCACCTGCATGCTTCTCCATAATTGCCATTAAGGCACCTTTGCTTTTCTAAAAACTTAGTAATTACCATTGCTGGAATGAATTTATAATTATTGAGCGAAGCTTATCTCGCCGCTATAAAATTATTGGCAAACTGTTGACGCACAGGCCTCATTTCTTTGTCAGCGACTTTTTAATTTAAATATTTTTGCTAGTTGAATTCATTTTTTAACCGTTTTTGCTCAGTGTTTGATCGACTGAAATTGATAAATTATTTGGAAAATAGTTTACGATAAATTGGAAAACATTTTACGATAAATTCAGTGAGCGGCATGTCTAACTCTTCATAATGATCTTTGAATGCAGACAGCGCAGACTTCCATTTACGATCATCGCCATATACATGAGGCAATTTGAAAAAATACTGTAGCTCTCGCATACCATACATGACGAATTTCTGCGATCTCGGGATTGCATCCGGATCGATGTCTTCTGCATCGTAATATTTGGCTAGATTCTTATGCTTTTTGAAAAGCCTACAAACATGCGAGCAATAACACTCATTTGATAAATATCATCTTTTAAGATCCTCTCAAAATGAACATTGCAGTGACAAACAGGCAATCAACAATTGATTAATTTTTTTTTTCCTTTCTTATTATTGATAATTCCGCTACTGCGATACTTATTTTAATTTTAGTTTCTATTGCTTCAATGGATTTTGTTTACCATTTAAATAATTGAGTATTTTCGAACGCTTCAGTTATTTCACCTGGATTTGTGATCCAAAGATTTCTCTAGAAAAATTAGAATAACAACCAAGTAAGTGTCTTGACTTAAGCTATTAAGCCTCGATTTAAATCCACCTGTTGATTAGATAATTACTGCTATTCTATTTTCAGTCTTTGAGACAGATGTCTTTCTTCCCTTTTCTGTTATGTCCAATGACATTTCGATGAGCAATTAGAAAAATTCAGAGAGACTTTTCCGAAAGAATTGATCTTTTTTCTTTTGATGAAATTTTCATTCAAATTTCCCATACAGAATGCCAGCAAATATGCATGAAAAAGTTTTGGATTCCATTCAAAGTTGTTTTCTGAGCCTAACTTAACTTTCTTGTTCAACTTTCTCTGAGGAAATTACACAGAAAAAAACAGTGACTCAAAAAATTCCAATTTATCATACACATGAGACCTACTGCTTATAGTATTCCCCTGCGACATCTTTTGACATTTCGCACTGCTTTGTATGATTTTTTAAACATTCCACTTCTACCATCCTTAGACGAAAACTCTTTCGTTATGGGAAGAATGATAATCTGAAATTAAATTTTGAGAAATTAGCAAGTGAACTCATATCATAAATTGCGAATATTATTCTTTGAAAGAAGAAGAAATGTCATCATATTTGAAGAAGAAACGATATTCTTGAAATCAAAATGATAAACAAAAGTTTAAAATATGTGCAGCAAGAGCAAACGATAAAACAGGCATGATTAAACTCAATACATTTTGGTAGATTCTGTTTGATCTCCAACGGGCAATATCATTTCATCAATTAAAGAAGACTGAAATATTTTTCAAAAATTTGTCGGTGTTTAAACAAGTAAATAGTATGAAAAAATTAATAATTATTATTTCTTCGGATCCAAAATTCTCTAAATCTCTTCTTGCATTAACAATAGCGCCGTACAAGTTATTATCTTTATTATCTTCCCGACAGCAAGAAATTCGCACAAACCAGGCTAATCTTCATTCGAAATTTGAAACAAGAGTTGAATGCGGAAAGAGCATTCAGCTTTCAACTTCAGTGAGAATAAATGACTTGAGGTTGGCCTCAACAACATTCTGATCTGATAATTTTGTGATGATACTGTGAAGCGAAATGATGTCGAGAAGAGAAATCGAGAGTTGATTATATACCGAACAGGTACAGTGCAAGCCATCAAAGTTCTCTTCTTTAGCCCGCCCTGATCTTTCACTCGGCGCTATCATTGCTCGATAACATTTTTTTAGATTCTTTAACTGTACATGCAAAATTGCATCTAATACTTCTCTTGGCCTCAGTTATTGTTGGTGATAAAAGGAATTTTTTTAAGATTTGGAGAAATGGCCAAGGATTACCGAAAAAGATAACGATACTTAGGCTGGAATTTGTACTTCTTTCTTTCTGAATCCTAGAATCAGTTTCTGCTAAGAATTTCCAACTGCCCAAGCTGTATTCTATATTTTAAGAGCAATAAGAAGAACAATGTTTATGACATGGCAAGATTCTGCCAGTATGATGAGGAAAAAATTATTCACAAAATGCTAGTGAATTTGACACAAGCGACAATTTGTTATGCGAGTTGCATTTTGTTATTTTCCATTTTGTTGTTTCCCCTTTTGCTCACCAATTTTTTATTTAGCGAAATTCTTTTTTTTGAAACCATTAGCAAAGCGAGATTTTAACGGATGAGCAAGGAAATTATGGACATCATCCTAATCGTTTATTCAACTTGAATGATTTGTCACATTGACCAAAGTTAACTGATCTGAGGTATCATCCCAGTAAAATTTTCATCATTGCCTATCAAGTAACAACTTCTTAACTCGATAGAATTAGCAAAAAAATGGCGATGACTCATTGTAAGTAAATGCGCCTTTCCAATTTTTTCTGAGACTCTGTGATGCTTTAATTTTAAAATTGTCTGTACATTCTGTTAATGCAATACAAGATTAATTATTATGGAATAGCTGTACATGAGTTGCTTGCATGACCATTTCCTCACGACTGAGGTTAATTTGAACGGTTTCTTTGAATGTTGAAGTTATATAGCATAGGTTTATTCAGTTGTTCATTAAATTTAGTTAAATAGTGCTGAATTTAAAAATGTTTCTTTAATAAACATTTTGAAACAAGGAAATTTCATTCTTATAAACTGAAATATGGAATTTGGTCACTTTCCAAAGAATTATGCTTCCCAAGTAATTGTTCCAGATTTACGTGGGATAAGATTTCTCAAAATGTAGCAAATTTGATGAGTTAGCGGCAAGTAAATGCCATAAGTGTTACTTGATTTGTTGGAACGTGATCATTCACACTCATTGTTGTTGATGATGTTTTGAAAGCACTTTGAAGATTGTTTTCCTACTTTTCAATAATGCTGGTACACTATCAAAGGAAACTAGCATAGTATTTGAAAACCTGATGAATTCTTATTTCAGATGGCTGAGGTTCTAGCATTGATGCTGAATTATCATTTTGCAGCATAAAACTCAAGAAAACAATTTTTTCTTCTCGTATGTCATGAATCTACTCATTCTAATTTGAAATTGAAATTGTTAATGGGTGACTTCAATTTGTTGTTGAACCATTACTTTAAGCAAATACAAATGATAATTATTGCAAAGCAAATATGACTTATTTTTTTAAATATACTTCAAGAAAGGAGCAAAACAAAAAACTCTTACCAAAAGTCAACTTTGCTTACAACCGAGATTCTTTCCATGCAAAGTTGCATTTTATCGCAACAAAGTGTTTCTTCGAAACTTTCAACTGTTTACACAATTACTTGCACTGGATATACTACTTCATAGAAAGTATTTCAATCAATAATGGATATCACAGTTTGAAGATTTAAACTTTATTCCATCACTTCTTTATAATAAACGCTTCAAAATATGGAAGTTTTCTCTTTCACGAAGATGATTAGAGCAATGGATGAACGAAATTTTTAAAAAATTAGTAAGGAATAACTCAATTTTCAAATGGATCACGTCACTCATCACAAAATAGCAATATTCATTTGCAATAAAAAATCTCAGCAGATCAGGAAACAGGAAAAAATTAAATAAATGCAACAGAATTCGCAGAAATATCTATCGATAATTAATAAAGCAGTGAAAAAAAAAAAAGAAATCAATGATATTTCAGTAGTGATAAAAAAATGTACTTTATTTTCTTCGAAGATAATAGAAAAAACGATGTAACATTTTGCATTTTCCATTCCACACAAATACATATTTCTTCATGCCTCGTCATACTTTGATTCTTCTCTCTTCTTCTTCTTCGATCAATTCACTAGTTGTGTTTGAGCTTGGACATTTATATCATTTGGCAACATCAGAGATCGAACAAAATCATTAACAATCATTATTGCAAAGAGAATCATCAGATGTTTAACATGTCTGCTTTCTGAAATCATACTAAAATTTGCAAACATTTTATTACATTTATTAAACGATCAGAAAAAACAAGATCATTTTGCTTTTAAATTCCATCTCCAGAAAATAAATAATGCCGCAAAAAGATCTCTTTTTTTATATATCGAGTAAGCTGCAATGAGATTCCTTTTTTCGAATTTACCTGATAAAGAAAAACATGTTCAAAAATGTGTCTTAAAATCGCTTTCCAAACAAATAACCGAGAAAATTGTTTGAGAACTTACATGTAAATAAATATAATACAAAAGTTTTTTTTTTTTCTGTTTAAAAAATAATTTGAAATCACTTCACAATTCATGATTTTTTTGGCAGCAAAATTTTTAGGAGATATTGATAGATTAGCTGCTTTCACTTGTCAAACAATTTTCGGATCAAATCGTTTGATTTCATTAAGCCATCCGGACAGATCCGAAACAATATAAAAAAATGATGATTCGGTAAAATAAGAGCCTAAAAAATATTGAAATCCTTGCTTGCTCAACATTTCCAAACGTTGCATGATTTTAATCCATTAAATGATATTATCTGAATAATAAACAGCATAGAACAATTTGCACTTCTTGATAGTTAAAAATGCCTAACATTTCTAAAAACTTTGAAAAATAATCCGCACGCTTGTTTGGCTGATTAAATTTTTTGCTTATTAATTATTATATTTAATGATGACTTTTTTGTAAAATATTATCTGCTTATTTGAACACAAGGAAACATTGCAGTGTCTCAGAAGATATATGATGCGAATTGCTTATTTAAAAATATACTGCTCTTTGCGAATGAGAGACGAAATCAATGACATTAAATCAGTGGTTAAAAATCTATTCGGCATAAATTTTTATTTGAGATGGCTTTTTGAAGATTCTAACTTTTTTTCATCCTGAGTATTTCAAAGTACTGGTATTGCGAGGAAGGTCATTATTGTCAAACTTGTGCCAATCTAAATAAAAAGCTTAGAAGATTGAAATAGTAATTTTCCAGTCAAAAATAAAATGGACAACGAAAATAATTCATCGAGAAGATCGCCAATATCTTGTTAATACTTTCATTTATTGGATTATAACATACAACAGGTAACTATCATAAATACCTCTTCCATTTTTCTACTTAACCAAAATATGCAACGATGATAATGAGATCAACAGTATCGTCAATTGAATCCGAATGATCCTTTTTCAGCTAAAAAGAACTAAATGTTAAATGCTTTGAAAGACTGCGCTCGCTGACACAGATGAAATTTATGATGACTCTTTTGAATCTCTTTGTAATATCACGACATATCAAAGAAGGGTAAGACTCCATATTTCAATCTATTATATTTATCATTAAATAGCATTCAAAGTTACAGATGGAAATAATAATGAATGATGCAAATAACCAAAATTTTCAATTTAGTAATAAAATTTGCAGAAATCTTTGCCAAATAGCATCGAAATCGAACATTTTGATTATAAAGTCTTTGCAGATACCTTTTCTGACATCGTCAAATTGTTTTGCGTCTTCCGCAGAAGATCTTTGATGCAACAAATCCACAAACATCTCCCATTTCCTAATTGAAAATGAAACATGAAAACCACATAATATCAATGTAAATATTAGATTTCGAATCGTACTTTCAAGATTAGGAGAAACACACAGCACAAGAACAAAAAATATTGTGATTTTAAACGCTATTATTAACAGAGTTTCCAATCAAATAATAGAACTATGTCTTTAGTAATGACCTTAAAAATTAGTTGATATCTATGTTTTGCCTTTGATTTATGATAAAATCGAAATGGACAAGTAGCTCTCAAATAGCATTAAAGGAGGTGATTCTAGATTGTACTAAATATATGAATGTATATTATTGAAATAATTCAATCATTTGAAAAAAATCATTGAAAAATCAATCTTAGATTACCAAAATGAAACTTTTTTATTCAAATATCTTTCAGTTCCTCATAGAAAAAATCTGGAAAAGTAAAATCATTTCTTGTATAGGATCAAATTCAACAATTCCCGAATCCATAATAAAAGATGTCATTCATTCATAACTTGCTTTGAGAGTTCCATCATATCCGGATATTTGTCAGTATTATTTCTTGATTTCAATTGAATGGTAATGTATTTATAAAGAAAACATAGATTAGTTTCTTACATAAATATTTTGAATTAAAGTGAGCTAACAAATCAATTGTAACAATTTTACGGAAAATTGAATATATCATTTAAGTTTGTATTCAGGAACAACTAGAATGCAGCAATGGAACAGAGAAGTAGTGAACAAGATAAATAGAATATCATATATACAAATTATTTCTTGATGAATTAGTTGAACGAATGAAATTGAGGACGAATAATTAATACATATCTCTAAGATTGAAAAATTAATTCTTACTTGAATTCTTTCATCATTGTATTTATATTTATGTATATAAGTTTTACTGATAGACTTCATTAAGAAATTCAATTTTAAAACGAAAGTACACAGAGAATAGCATTGTCTAGATTGTATGAGATTCATGTAAAATCAGAAATACTTGCACTGAAAGAGCAAATTCATTTTTTAATAAATTTATCAATGAAGTAAAATATGGAACAAGTTACCGCAGTATCGTAAATCACATTTGAAGAGATCAGGCGATGAATAATAGTAAAGAGAAAAACTTTCCAAAGATATTTTATATTATATCATTTTTGCTCTAAAACATGCTTGTTTTATGCATAATTGCCGGGGTGATTTTGTTTTCCAGTAGCTTTGATAAACCATCACTGAGCACCATTTCGATGAGTTTTTCATAATGTGGAAATGCGCTAGAAGCAAAGTAAAATCATGCAAATGAAAAACTATTTGAATCTCACCAAATTCAACAATCAAGAATAGAAACTATCTATGTCTACCCTTCAACAATGATATTAACTCTACTTCGTGTTTTATTTTTTCACAGCTCAGTTTTTTACCTTAATATAACGAAAACATAGAAGCAAAAGATTTCAAAAAATAAACACTGAAAGAGGAAAATTTTAGACCCTGAAAAAAGAAAATTTTTGAAAGCTCTTCGAAGAAAATTTGTGTTAGTTTGAATTTATTTCAATATTCCTTGAGGACTTCTTGTTTTTATGTTTCAGAAAAAGTAAAGTTGTATAAACGTCATAGATTGAAATTTCATAATTTTCATGAATGATCGTGATGAACATTAGTTGCAAAATGATTATTTGACTTCATTTCATATAATGTGAAATGCTCAATTTGCAACTGACTGATCATTTTTTTTTTTTTTTTTAATTTAAAATTAATGAATGCGTTAGCGAGAGCTACAAGTATTGGCTGCTCTACCAGATCAGTTTTCAGTTTTCCATTCAGATAACTTATCAGATAATGAGCATTACAATCACGGCACGAAACATGAAATCGGCCCGAAAACGTAAAGCGGAAGAACAATCAATGTTGTTAAAAAAATTTTGCAACAATGATATAACACTGGTGAAATTTGCGGAAAGTGATAATCTGTTTGTGACGCGTAATTTAAACAAAATAATATCCCTGAAATCCGTCTTACTTCCCGATAGAATGGAAAAAACTGACCTATATTTGATTATCCGTGAACCAGGAGTAAACAAAACTTCATTTGCATGCTCGTTATCGAAAAGTTTTTTTATAAAAACCGCCAATGCAGAAAAATGGCGGGATGGCTTAGGAGCAACAGGATGTTGTAATTTTGGACGATTTTTACGGATGGCTTACGCCACCTGAATTGTTTAATTTAGCAGACGCAAAAAAACATTTGGTACAAATAAAGGGTGGTTTTACAAAATTTAATAGTAAAGCAGTGATTATAACGAGCAATAAGCTACCCGAATACTGGTGGAAAACAGAGGTTGTCTCTAAATATGATATTATGCGTTTAACAGACGTGTAACAATAACATGGATATGGAACAAACATAACCAGTATATGCGATTTAATTATAAATTTAACAGGGATATTGTACATAACAATGCTTTCTTGTAACTTTTATGTAACACATGCGAGCGCTAGTTATTAATGAAAATTTTTTGTTAAAAAAATTGTCACACAACAAAAAACCCACATTGCAGCAAAATATTACATGAGCGTCATTTAAAAAAAAAAAAAAAAAAAAACCACATTCCGTCAAAATATGACATGACATGATATTTTCGGTAAATGCCAAAAAAAAAACGGAAAAAATTAAAGAACACGTCATAATCTACATTCTGGCTTTGAACTAGTAAAAAAAAAAGGCAATTATCCGGAAGGCGCAAAAATTCATTTTTGCGGAATAGTGAATAGATTGGTTGAAGGAAGAATAACGCCGTGTACTTGTAGCATTGGACTGAAAATACTGTAACTTGGGATGATATCATTTCGATCATATCATATCAGCACAACAAGTAATGTCACATATAATGGTGTCATTTTTTTTTTTTTTTTTTTTATACAGACTGCGGTTGGTCAACATTGTTGGTCATGGAAATGTTTTTATTATCGTCGCAAATGACATCATTAAGAGACAATTACTTTTTTATTCTAAATTGTTGTTATCATAATATTTAATCAAGAATGCAAATATTGTAGTAGTCTACTTTATGCGCAAATAAAGGCACTCACTCATATACTAATAATGCACCACATTGTAGATAAATATCTACCATGATCCACTCGCACTAGAAATCTCCATGTGGACAACATCATATTATCAGCTACGAATACAGATGAAGCCTTACGGAACTATAAAAAAACAAAAGTCAATTTTTTGTCATGTAGCATAAATAACGAGTATTTCAATTCCGACATTGCCGAACAGGATCCAGCGAATATGAAAGAAAAGAAAATCCTTGGCATTAATTGGAATCATGTTCGGGACACTACCCAGTTAAACCACGGACTGGAAAAGGACTAAATAAGAGAGCAGTCTTACCATCGTAGGTTACTTCTCAATATGACTCCTTGGGATTCCTCGTCCCTATGATGATTCGAGTTAAATTGCTCCTACAAAATCTGTGGAAAGACCTGAGATCAAATCATAAGCGATGAAGATACTGGAATATGAGTGAATTCCACTCATATCCGACTGGCCAACAAACATAAAGGACCATCCGCCATTTGTAATCGATTACTCAAATAATTCAAGTTCATGTCTTCACGACGCATCCAATGTAATATATGGCTGCAGTCATGTATCTCCGAAGTCATGGAATTCAGGAAACGGAAACACTTTTAGACATCAAATCTTTTCTGAAAAACTTAACGGAATGACCATACTTCGACTAGAATTATTTGCGCGATACTCATCTGGTGTTAGCAGCAAATTTCGTCGTCTTTAAGACATTAAGTTGGAAACCACGGTGATAACCATATGGTCTTTATTCCAGTATGCCAATTCCATTCCATTTATCCAGACTTCTACCACAATTCCAAAAAACTGTGTCGAGGAAATACGGGACGTAAAATTTCTCTCTCGACACATTCCAAGCGATTTATAATCCCGTAGATATCGCAACAAAAGAAATATCTCTGCAAAAGAATGAGCCATGGTGGTATGGATCTTATGGTTAAAAAAAAAAAAAAAAAAAAAAACAAAGTTACCACAGTAGGAATTCCATTTTTTTGAAGAAAAAATTGAAGAACCGAAGGAAAAGATTCTCGCAAAGGCTACAACTCTATCGCCGCGACTTTTTCAACCTGAAAAATAGAAGTCGTTTTAGCGAATGGCTCAAATTATTATGAACCACTGTATGAGTTTCCCAAGTTCCAAATGACGATGGAAGAAAATTCGAATGGTGGTTAAAAACATTATCAACTGATAAAGAATGATTCACAAGCGATGATTACAACTTGGCAAAGTGGATATTGATCAAATAAGCTTAAGCCGAAGGAATCTCCGAAGAAGAAAAGAAAAAAACGGAATTTGTTCGCGCGACGAACAGAATTTGTGGAGACTCCTGAATCGATTGGGGAACTCAGCAGAATTAGAAGATGGCAGCAAACGCCCAATTTTTTACTCTCGAGACATATTGCAATAATCGAGCTCCTCATACAACAATATCAAGAGCTCATATGGTTGCAGAAATGCGACGTAAATTTTGGTTCATTTAATGAATGAAAACATCAAAAACATGTTAATAATAACAGAGTTACTGTCAGGATAGTTGCCTCATAACTTCGCTGAATCCATGAGTGGAGTAATTTTGACTTGGAAGAATCTGAAGAATGCAGTAAGAATGATGACACTGTGTGCAAAGAAGCGTTATCTTTGCTTAAAGAATGTTCAGATGATTTAAAAAATAAACACAAAGTTGTTGTGAAGCAGACATACTCTTCTTCAGCAGACAATTACAACTTTGGCCAAAGTTGTAATCTAACATTGAAAGAAAAAAAAGTAAGGTTCACATGGGAGATAGACCAATATCCCGCAGTAGGTAATGAAGATTTAATTGAAAAAATAAATAAAAACTGACTATAATTTAGTGTAGTAGCAGAAGTTGAATTAGTTTTCGTTATTATAAAGATTTTAAACAAACACAAGTTAATGAATAAATTCTGAAGCATATAAACTAACAAAAAAAAGATAGTATTAATTTAAGTGCAAAAGATGCTAATGTCTCTACATGACTTCTTTTGTTACTAGAATATTATAACACTGAAATACATTGTTCTTGCAAAAATAATTTGCTGGAAAAGGTGTTTAGTTTTAATTCAAGGATAACCTCACACTTTACAAAAAGTATCTACAAGCTTAAGTATTAATATAGGAACCAAAGCTGTTCAACATCACTAAAGAAGGCGAACTCACTAAACAAGTATCAATATATTATATGCAAATGTTGTGAATTCTCTTACCCAAAAATGAGACACCCTTTCTAAAAAAGACCAATCTACTTCTTATAATAATCATTGAGGTGTAATATTGTTCTATTAATGTAGCGCCCAATTGTATTCTTAACGATAAACTTGCACCATTTCTTACTTGACAACTTCATCCCCTGGAAGGTACTTTACCGACAATTGAAGGAACTAATCCACCAAGTGCAACGTAATCCTTGTCGGGATCATGTAATTCTATTTTTAAATTTTCCTCTATATCATGTTTGCTGACACCTCAAAAATTTATTTTTAGATAACTTGGTGATTGTACATTCAAAATAAAAACAAAAAACAAAAAACAAATCATTTCCATTGCCAACGTTCAGTACTAATTTTTCTATGAGGTCGACCATTGAAATTAAACCATCAGTTCCAAAGATCCTGAAAATACTATCGTCTAGCACAACAGCTAAGTGTGGCCTAGCAGATTTTATTTTAATAAAAAAAGATTAGCAATCTTCATTGAAGTTGCGAAACAAATATTACATTTTGTACAAAACTTTTCAAATCTCTCACTTTTATCAAAAAGAACATCTTTTGCATAAAAAAATCTCCTATTATGTTATCAAAGTTATTCTTATAAATGCAATATCTTAGTGTTGGAAGTACTTCTTTTCTTTTTT
>JAOVVO010001054.1:0-19356 GCA_028564675.1 Onchocerca lupi | reverse complement strand
GCCTGCCTAATAGATCGCGATAAAACCTTTTTTTTTTTTTTTTTTTTTTCAGAAATTTCAGAATAAAAAACAAGAAATCATTTATTTAGACACTGATTACGGCTAATGATTTCCATTTAAAAAGAAATTTTTCTTTAAATATTTGCAATTTTTCGCTAAATCTGTAAAGCACTTCTATTTCTCTAATGATTTTTGATTACAGTAAGCCTAATACGTTAACAGTAATATCTTTATGAAGTTGATCATAATTTAGTTATTAATCTCTGATTTGTTGACGAAGCAGTTAAAATCTACGAAGTCAGAATAAAACCATCGAATAAATAATCATCCTACTTTTCACCAGACCTTATATCATTCTGCATCTAACAACTGATGTAATTTATTATTACCCTAACTATAATTCGAAGAGCAATAATTCTAACATAAGATTTAAGCGGTAAAAACAAGAAAAGTATTCGAAGTAATTTGGTAAAAAAGATACGTAAAACAAATCAATTATTACAATTACCTGCCACTGTATTCTGAAAATGACAGTAAGATTGCTGCATAGATTAGGATGAACTATACTACTAATATTATAACAATAATATCCTTTTGAGCCATTCCAAAATGTGCCAGTGGTAAGGCATATATATCAGTATATCTTATATTTGTCACTAACGAATCAACAACAACTCTCACTAATTTAGAATATGACCGCTAAAAAAAAAAAAAATAATAAAATTGAAATGAATGAAGCGTAAATCTTTTCTTTTACTTTTATCATATTAAAATTTATGATTAAAATAAAAGGAAGAATAAAACAAAAAGTAACCTGTTATGGGTTTGCGAGTGGGACAATAACACACAACTCTCAATAGTTCGATGAAATGTTCATAACTAATTTCATCGTCAAGAGTTAAATCTTGACCAGCATTTTTACCAAAAAACACCATAACGAAAAAATTTGAAAATTCGGCAAGCCAACCAGGATTGACATACACCGAACGGCCTTAAAGATCAAAACAATTCCAAATATGTTTGCATCTCTTACTGATGATATCAACTCTGCTCTACCAACTTGTACTACTTTCTTTGTTCTAGCATGATAAAATTTTGTCTAGGACTTTCCGTAGCGACATACAAACTTATAAATAAAAAAAAGATATATGTATCTGGCTTATATAAAAAAACAAACCAGTATATAGATAGAATAATAAAATGAAACCAAATAATATCTGGCTTATATAATAGCTAACAAAAGTTTGATAAATGAGATAAAATATGATTTAGGTATCCGGTACAGTATACAAATATTTAAATTAAAAATTGTCATTTCCCTTTTTTTTTTTTATGACCCATAATTATCTTTTTTTCCTATGGTTCGTACTAGAATTGCAAGCTTTTTCACCTTCAACAATTACTCGAGCTGATCGAAGTGGTGTTGGAGCTGAAAAATCGTCATAAGCACATTTCGCTACTGTTGTCATCGTTGAATGAGTTGAATTCGTCATTGAATACATTGCTATTTGATCGATGAGACCAATTACTCTTAAAAAATTATTTTCTTTCATTTTGAATATTATAAATCGATAATGTAAAATGGTGGAAGTTTTCGTGATGACCAAGTTTGACCAAGTTTTTCCCGCAAAATTCGAGCTGTTTTACCGATAAATCACAATATGTGAAATTAGGCTTAATTTCGGGCACTTCTTATATACATCACGTAATATTGATTACATTTGCAGACGTTCGATGTACACATACACACACACACACACACACACATACATAAATCGAATTCGATACAATATCTGTTTACAATATTCGATACAATATCAATCTCAGGACATCAAGCATGTAATAGTAATATTTCAAAGTTAAAAAATCAATGAAGACCCAAAAGTGCAATCTCACTATTGCCATAATTGCTAATCAGAATTTCAAAATTGATCTTTTTTTTTTTTTTTTTTTTCTTAAACCCAAAGCTTTTCCTTATAAAGTTGCTTCGATTTTTGTAATCTAATCGATTTATTTCTCATTAAGATCATTAAAAAGAAATGTCATTAGTGTTGAGTAAGGGTAATTTTACCGGGGAAAAAGAAATCCTTCGGAATAATATCTCACTTAGATAGTCTCAGAAAAAAACCCCCCAAAATCTCAAATTTCTTCGCGGCATTACGTCGTATTTTTCATTTTCTCATTCTCATCATCATTCTTTCTTCCTCTCCATCTTATCTCTCCAAATACCACATAAATCTCTGCCTTCTTCTTATTCTCTCTTTTTCACCTAGGAATTACTAATAGACGTATCGAGCGAACGTTCGATATGCAAAATGATAAAACGGATCAAAGGATGTGCTATTTTTGGCACATTCATTGACAGATCAATAAAATGGTAATTGTACGTGACTTTATAAACATCCATTCTTTTACCATTATCCTTCCTTTCTTAACTTTCTCAATCTATCAAATATGTCCTTCAGCGTACGCTTTACCTCCTTATGTCTGCACGAGTCTGTACATACATGTCTGCACGAGTCTGTACATACATGTCTGCACGAGTCTGTACATACATGTCTGTACGAGTCTGTACATGCATGTCTGCACGAGTCTGTACATACATGTCTGCACGAGTCTGCAGGAGTTATTAAATGCGTTCCTATATGAATCTATCAAAGCATGTCTGTACAAATCTGCACATTCGTCTGCATGATGCATGCCAGCACAAATCTGCAATGCATATGTGTGTGCACGCCAATTAAACTGTAATTGTTGATGAAAGTAATCATCCTTTGATTACATGAAAAATTCCTTTGTTGTTGTTGCTTATTCCGTTGTGGCCAGCAAAAGATTGTCTCCGCCCCAGAAAGGATACGGTAGCAGCAAAATTGGTATGTACGCATAGCAGGATAGAATTGATCATCTTTTCTTTCTAGCACTAGTCAATTATCAGTTAGGAACTTTCGACAAGGTCATAGGTCACCGGGGAGATATTCGAATGTTCGCAACAAGTTTTTTTCATTTCAATGCTAATTCATTTATTGCTTGTAGTTGCTACTGTTTTGATTTATTGTTTGCACATAATCTTTCATTTATGTACATGTTGAAGATAGATATGATCTATTTGATGTGATTACTAAGAGTAAAACGATATGTATCTGTGATGTTTTTAAAAGAAAATATTATCACTCTAAGTGATGCAATCATTTTCTACGCTAAATTTTGGCTTACTTTGATAATTTTTTTGTAGATATGTGTATGTTTGCATGTGATTTATTAGTGTTTTTAATGAAATCTTTCGCATAACTTATTCATCTACTTTTTCATCTCATTTCTTGTTTTTTTTTTCACCTCAAGTTAAGGTAGTATTTATCTAATCTAATCATGCTTTTTCTAATTTTACCGCATACAACAGCTCTTCTTCATCAAATTTGTAGAGTTGCATTTATTGATATCAGCAAGAGTTTGCTTATCAGTGACGCTTCATTTTTTCAGATGCCTATCAAATAGTTATGGAAATTATCGAAGTTCGAGTGCCTACCAGTACGAATTAATGAATGATATTGAAGCACGGACGGATAAGGTTTAAGATATATTTTAGGCGGAATTTGCTTGAAGTGAAAGTCATCATTATTCCCTTCAGTTATTCCAATACACTGAGCAAAGTTTGAATATTAATCATAAAATGTTTAATGAGATTATAGCAGTGAAATAAAGAAAGTAAGAAAATGAATTTTGAAATTCGAAAGTGTGACTTTCCTTCAAATGATGTTAATTATTCGTTATTACTGAGGAAAAGTAATGATTAAATATTGCTATAATATTTGGAAAAGAGAAATCTTTTATCTTAGGCATAGTGAGAACTTCAGATTTGTTCTTCTGCAACTGCATGATTCAAACTCTTGACATTTCTGTCATTATGCAAAAAAATATCGGCTAAATGTTTGGCATATTAGTTTAGTATTTGTTGATAATGATAATTTGATATTCCCAATTATATCTTCTGATCATTAAGGGGAGGAGAAATTAGAGAAGGAAGTGTTGAACGATGATGACAAAGGCGGGAATACAGCTCAATTTTCTCGGCAAAAATTACACAGCATAAATCGTAGTTGATGTGATGTGTTTGGTTACGGTGGAATTTGATCTAATAGTTCGCTCCAATTGCTGATTGATGTATTGATCTACCAATCCATCTAACAATTTTACTGAGAAATTGTTCAAATAGGGTAAAGTGACAGCCAGAAACAGAACATACAAGTAAACCGAGACACATTCGGATTTATTTTGAAAGTAATTTATTGCTCTATAAATTCATCTAGTTACGCGATGTAAGCATAAGATGAAATTAGAGGCGTAACTTATTGTCTGTCGGAAGCTTATGTCTTGAAAGTTAGTGATGCGATGAAGTGAAGTCAGATGTTTTCTATATGTTACGTAACGTAACGTAAGACTGGAATCCGTATCTTATTATCAATTATTCATGCACAGTGAAACGATCTGGATATACCCCTATTATTATTAGGAATAGATTTGATGGAGTAGTCTGATAAATATTGAATAATAAATATCCTTAATGTAATTAATGTATCACTTGAAAAGGTCATTTTTATTTATTTTATTTTATTATGCAGTATATTATGATCCATTCAGGGAATAGTACTGTATTCTCCGCAAAAGTTGCTAAATTCGAAACCGCTTGATTATCTGTTCAAATATCAATTTGCTATACTGCACCTTCTTAAACTTAGCGAAAAAATTAAACCATTCTTTGTGTCTATTACGAAATTTAAATCGGTAATATCGTGATTACAGATTTTTAACGTGATAAAATCAATTTTTGTAAATTAGATTTAAGATGATGATGAGCCCAGCTTTCGCAACGACTTTGGCATATGATCCTACTGGCAATCCATA
This sequence comes from Onchocerca lupi, assembly GCA_028564675.1. Lineage (NCBI taxonomy): Eukaryota > Metazoa > Nematoda > Chromadorea > Rhabditida > Onchocercidae > Onchocerca > Onchocerca lupi. The sequence goes on along the minus strand of JAOVVO010001054.1, from coordinate 14,457 downwards.
TCAAATGACATATCCGGCCGGTGCAACAATTTATCCGGCGGCAGCCACACCTTTTTCGATTCCTGCTGCGGTTGATTCACGTACATTTGAAATGATACCACATCGAATTTTTGTTGGTGGATTTCCAGCTACTGTAAGTTTCGTATATTTTGAATTTCATCTCTTTTTTTCAGTAATTTAGGAAGTAATTTTCTTCTTATGCTATGTGTGTTTTTTCCATCCGAACTGCGCATTTATTCCATTTGGCTTATTAATTATATATTTAAATTATGTCGACCAGTTAATTTCTCACATCATTTATGTGCTCATTCACTTAATCTCATTCATTCAACTGTTTGTTTTCACATACATTGAGGTAGATTATTTGCAGACAACAGAACTTGATTTGCGTTTATTTTTTGAAAAATTTGGTCATGTTCGTGAAGCGAAAGTAATTCGTAGTAGTGAGGGGACATCTAAAGGTTATGGTTTTATAACATTTGATACAGAGGATGAAGCAAGAACTGTCATGCAAATTAACGCGGTAAGACATATTGATTAAATCCTCCTATATGTCCTATGAACAATGATTTTTAAAGTAGATTTGAGAATTCTAAACGAATACTCATATTTCACCATCATTTGGCAGAACCAGGAAGCGGAAAAGTTTGAATTCAAAGGACGTCGATTAAATCTTGGACCGGCTATTCGCCGTATGATTCATGGGCCGCGTTTCACACCAGGTAATTTAATTTATATCATCAGTTCTATGTAAATGTAAATGAAGTTCCTAGAAATTGAGAAATATTTTGAAGTTTTATTACAGTAATTAGACGAGAGTATTAATTAATGAAATCATGAAAATCAGAGTTGAAGATGTGGTCATTTAGATTCTCGAACCAGGCGATTTTAGTTTATGTCAATTGTATGTAAATGAAATTAATGATTTGAGCTAATATCTCTATTATTATTCGTAGCTCCTACTGAAAGGATATTTTCGTTTGAAAAATCACCTGTGTTTGATAAAGAATAACGAACTTCGAAATACTATTAAACTTTATTCCAAATTAATGATTTGAGCTAATATCTCTATTATTATTCGTAGCTCCTAATGAAAAGGATATTTTCGTTTGAAAAATCACCTGTGTTTGATAAAGAATAACGAACTTCGAAATACTATTAGACTTTATTCCATATTTTTTTGTCACTGTGACATATATTGAGAATCATTTCTTTTTGATACTTAATCGATCAGACACATATTAACAGAGTTATAGTCAATGGGAATGCAGTTAAGATAGATTAATCTAAAATGCTGTTTCTTATAGATTATGCTATCGCAACACCAACGGGACAATTACTTACTACATCAACATTTGGAGGGCTTACCTATGCATTCTCACAGTCACCATTTGTTGTGATGCAACCACCAAATCATGTACAATCATTCGTCTACTCGCCAGTTTCTACGATTGCGCCAACACAGTACACACTTCCGAATACTGTAAGATTTTCTTTTTTTTTTGTGGAAAACGAAAGCATAGACCTTTTTCCAAATTGCCGATATTTATTACGGATAGCATTATTTTATGTTATTAGAAGGAAGACTATTCGAAAGTTGTTGTAATGTTTAAAGAAAAGTGAGGTTTTTTGTTTTTTTCGCAGGATGCGGGAAATAACAGACCGCAACAATTCGTTGCAAACAACGGCACAGCACCGATGATGCTTGTACCGAATAATGGTAATACAATAAGTCCACATGATTCTCCGCGTGCGAATGGTATCGGTGGACAACCACAAGCAATTAATGGTTCGGTACGTATTCCAGCTATTGGACAACCACCACTTCAGCAGACGTATGTAGGCATGCAACAAATAGCGCAAGTAACTACTCAACCGCTTACACCAGTTAGTATTGTTTACAAATATTTTTAAAGGAATGAAACGTATTGTACGATTTAATTATGTGTTTGTTGTTTCAGATGACACCTTCAATTGCTACACAACGTGCAGCGCTTTTTCCACCGGCAGCCACATATTATGCGCCAACTGCTCCCGTTAACGATATGACTCATTATTCGCAAATGACTGCGCCAACATATTTTTTTGCTCCTACTGGATATCAAACTGTTTGTTGTGCTTATTTTGTTATTTATCTTTCTCTTTTCGAAATTACTACATTTCCTTCAACATAATGTAGTTCAGTTTCGGAATTCTTCGCATTATTCATTCATATCTGCTAGAAACAATAAATACTTGTAGGAAGTAATAAAATGCTATTTTTAAGAATAAAAATAAGAGAAATATTATGGCTTTCGAAATTATTAGAATTGATAGATAACACGCTGAAAACAGTCAGGATAATATCAATTTGCAAAAATAATGGTTGTGGTGAAATTTATTTTTATATTAAAAAAAAATATTGATTTTTAAAAAAAGTGAATTAAATAGATTGATGGAAATGGACAAACTGCTGCGATGGCACTTCCAGTACCAAATCCGATTCAATTGATGCCGCAGCCGATAACACCACAGACTCCGCAGACATGTTTCTATGAGGAAAATATTGGTGGTTGGCAAAATCCAACCGAAGTATTTCCGTTTTCCGGATTTTTATTCTGGATACTTCGAAAAAAAATTTTATAGCACTCCAGCAATAATATGAAACATTTTTTGAATTAATAAAAAGGATTAACTGTATTGTATTGTTAGTAATTGGTGATTCTTTTTAGATTCGTCCTACAAGCACCCCTCGACGAAGTCCGATGAAGTCGATCGTATCACTTTCAAACCAACTTGGTCAAGTTAGTCTGCAGCAATATGGTGAGCAATTTTTTTGATAGGCTGTCAAAAGCTATTGTTACTTCAGTTACTTACTCTTTTGCAATTTTTTTAATAAGTTATCGGCCTTTTGTTACTCAACAGTGATTGGACGATTTCGAAATAGCTTTTCTGAAAATGCAGTTGTATTTTAAGTAGGATGTCTGTTGATATTTGAGAATGATAAGATGATGATAATGACGATGCAGTGCATTTGCAGAACGCAAGGAGTGTCAACAAGGAGGGAATACTGCAACTACTAACAAACAATTCCCATGAATTAAATGTCGTCAGCGAAAGTTGGGCAGTTGTATGTGCATTTATAAAAAGTCTTTGCAATAGGTTGTATCTTGCCGTTTATTTCATTTATTATGCATGCATAAATATTATAATAATAGTTTTCAATTTTTTTTTCGTCAAGTCTGAGCTCGTTCGACGTGCTCAAATTTTAGATGAATCTTTTTTTGCGCACATTCTTTTTATCAAAATCAGATTAAGTTCTTATCCGACTCTCTGTTTTATTGTTTCTCTGCATTATATCTTGTATCTATAGCAATGCGCTTTTATCTTTGATATTAAAATGACAATATTTTGTTGCGATGTACATGACTTGATTATTTCATTTCATTCCATAATTTATGATTTTTATAATTGTATCGGAAATGAATATTGTTAAATTTTTGATCATATTTTTCAGTATTGCTGTCATTTTGATTCCAAGCGGATGACTGGCATTTGTATGTCTTCATATCATTTCGGCATTAATTCTTCCTTTCAATTATATTCAAAGATTACATGAAGACTTGCCGATCCAATTGCTTTTAATATAAAGAGTCACATGTTTTATAGTAGATGCTTTATGTGGCTTTTTTTTTTTTTTTTTTTTTTTTTTTTTTTTTTTTTTTGCGAAAGTTTATATTCTGTGAACAACATTTGTGTATGTCGTACTCTATGTTGTTTATGTAAGTTGAAAAAATTAATAAATGTTTTTTAATAATTTCACTGCAAAAAGTAAAATATTTAATTAGATGGAAATGTGAAATTAATAAAGTTCGATTTTTTGATATCGTTAGGGAATAGTGGGTACATTCTGTCTCAGCGATCATAAATTTTACGCTAAATATCATAAATGTGATCTGTTTGGATGATTTTATTTATTTTAAGAAGAGATTTCAAAAAAGTATAAAGTTATGTTGAAGTTGGTAAACCATTATGCATTTATGAGAAAAGAAATGTGTCTTGACATTAGTCGATGAAAGGAAACGTACATTTCGCAGGGGAAAAAATTTGTATCATTCTTATACGTTGGCAGTATTTTAAATCTGAAAGCGTTCAATATCATAATGTGTTGTCTCCAACTACAAGCAACTTGTTACTTGAAATAAGCATAAAAGCATGGATGAAGAAATTAACTGCAATACATTGAGATTTGAATTTTGAAAATGTTCATGCAACATGCATGTATGACATGAAAAATGATTGAACATAATGTTAAGAAGAAATTAAGTATCATGAAGGAATCTGAAATTAATTTCTGTTTGTTTGAAGTTTAAAAACTGTAATCAATTTTTAACTGAATGAATTTCATCAGCATGGCTACTTATTATCAGATTATATTTCTGATGTATAAAGAAAGTTTCTTCCAGTTATTCTTTTATATTTTTTATAGATCATTAATTGGTTCTAAATATTTTCAGCGAGCATCAATCAACCAAACTTAACTTCAAATACATCTATGATCTTATAAATCTTCCATACTTCTCAAATAAGCCATTTGAAAATGGTTATTTTGGAAATAATAACTCGTCCACGCCTGTAAGTTTAAAAATCTTAATTTTTTGAAAAGTAATGAATACTCTTTCTTACATAGTTGAGTAAGACATTGATCATTGAAAAATGAATTTAATGCAATTAAACGATATTTCTTTCATAAAGGCAACCCAAATTGGTCATTTGGGAGAAGTTTTTTAGTAACAGTCGAAAAAAAAAAAAATTCTATCAATGAATTATAGAAATTTATTATTCTAATAGCTGAATACTGCATTTATTAGTTATTTTTTTAATAAAAGTGAAAAGTTTTTTACGGCTCTCTTATCACTTCATACATTGAGAAAATGTAGAAGATTTTCAGCTCAAGTGAAAAACTGCATTGCTTAGATTTGTTAAATTTCAGCTTTTATTGAAACATTGAAAAAGGAAGAATTGGTGAAAAAAATTGACGAAACATTTTATTTAAACAATGAAATTAAAGTGTTATTTAAATCGTTAGCAAAAAAAATTTAAAGAAAGTAAATATAGAAATGACCGATTAGAAAACATAAATTATATAAATAAATTTTGAAAACAAATAAAATTAATCTGCTTGATCAATTTAAAATCAGATTTATCATACCAATCGGAGAAATTAAGAAAAAAATAATAATAGCTGGTAAATTACAGTTATTTTAAAATTGTATTAAAAGAAAAAAATTACAATCGTCAGTCTGCCATTCATTAGTCACCAATTAGTTTTTGTCATATTTATCATGAAATAAATTACTTTTTGATATAAAATGAATTATGAATCTGTCCCTGTTTCACACATCCTCGCAATATATCAACTGATAAATGTTTTTCAAATGAGCAATAATAAATGTACAAATATTAGATTGTCTTAGATAAAAAATATACTTAAATTTGAAAGATTGATAGCTGATTCAATACTAAATAACAAATGATCTCCAAAGACAATTTTCGATAGATTTTAGAATAGAATCAAGCAGATTTAGATCCAACATTTGGAGAAATTGATTCATCGTTTTTTATTTTAGCAGTGATTTTACAGAACAAATTTCACGATGCTTGTGATTCAGCTTAAATTTAACAGAAAGAAAAATTAAATTATTTTGGTATTGAATGAAGCCGTATGAATTAATTCTTTAAAATTCATTTTGTTTTTTTTTTCCTGATAATTCATGTAAATCAAAAAAAAAATAACAGCTTTAAGAATTTTGTTAATTAGGCGAATTCGCAGAAGCAACGTTCAAGATGAAATTCGAATTTATTAAAACTAATCCGGTCTTACTTAATAAACTGATCAAATTCATTCAGTGAAACTATCATCTTCTATTGATTAGATATCTTTCTGATCACAGTAGTTTCCGCAAATTTTTTTTTATAAATCTTTCAAGATTTCCATTCCTCATCGTATTTGTATTTCAATCTATTCAGTGAATCATTTGAAAATTTGATCAATACATGTATCTATGTATTCTATTTATCATTCACTCAAGTGTAATCGAACTTAATTAATTTTGCCATTCTCTTTTGAATAGATTATTAGTTATAGTTCAAATATCTAAGATAATAGCAAATTTTAATTTAATACAATTTAATCTATAATATATAACTAATTATATGAGCAACAAATATTACAATAATCGAAGAGATTACGGTAAAGGAGAAGAAGAAATGGGAGGAATATGGAAGTGGAAAGAGAAAGACAGAGAGAGAGTTTACGAGATGTCGCTTTCTTTTGTCATAAAAAAATTCTTCGATTTTCTTGAGAACTTAAATGCCAATGTTAGTTTCTTTATTAGAAATTTAACTGAAATAATTCTTAATTGAATAATTCTGCCAGATATGCTAATTTCAATTATAAATAATGACATGTTCATTCTTGCTTCATCTCACAAAATTCAAATTACTGAATGGATGGATGGATGGATGAATGGATAGTAAAATGTTAAAATTCTACTGCAGCTTAATAATATTCTTTTACGTTATATTTTTGCTTCATGACTTGAGCTATTATTTTATCAAGCTAAAATAAACTTTTATATGAAATTGCATTCTACATATACATCTTAGGTTAAATGCATAATAATACATAATAGCGTAATTTGTTAATTGACAGTTTATTCCATTATTGATCAATTTTTGTATTAGTTAACAAAACATATACAAAGAAATGACATTTTTAGAGTAAGAAAAAGGAGAAGTACTCAAAATAGCTAATCTTTTATAAAAAGCTATCCTGTTGAGAAATATAATTTCCATACGATTTATTACAATAATTCCAGTTCGCTCTTTTTTTTTTTTTTTTTTTTTTTTTTTTTTTTTTTTATACAAATTTAAATAAAAATGCTGGGACCAATAGATTTATGATGAACTTTTTGATATTCAGCGAAATAAGATTAATGATTAAAATTCAAAACGAAAAATTAGAAGTTGTGAATTCAAATGATCAGTGGAGTCATTAGACGAATATATAAGAGTTGGCAAATAAATTTTGTAATAAAGGTTTCATCCAGTTTCCTTTTGACTTCTCGAAGTGAATTGACATTTATCCTAGCATTATTACAGGAAGGATATTCATCTTGTAGAAGTTAATTTGGCTCTCAAATTAGTGAACGCTTTTGTTAACAAAGACTATTAAAACTGATTTGATGTGCCATATGATCGATCACTGCTGATCGATATATTATCTATGATTTGTGACAGTTTTATCTATTTTTTATTTGAAATTCAATTGAAAAAAATCATACATTTAATTCAATTATTTGAAACAGATTGCGAAATTCAACAAAAGCCTAATTTTTCTGCATCGTTTGAAATTTCATTGACATGAATGGTTTCGAAAAATTGATTGGATCAAAACAGTTTGATCGAATTCTTCCCAATATCCACTCAATTACAGAAGTCTTTTAACAAGTTCTATAATGCTAATAAACGATTAAAAATTAATTTATAGAGCCGATTTAAAATAAACTAACTCAGTGTTATTGGTTAACACTTTTTTTAAAAAAATTGGATTGGAATGAAATATAAGAAAGGAGTGATAAGTTAATTTTAGAAAATATAAAAGCAGGAGAAGCACTACTGAAGAGTATGCAAAATGTGAATTTTTTAATCGTATAAAAATGCGAAATCGAGTCACTGTTCTTGCTGCTAAGATATTTTGCTATTACCATTAGAATAGAAAATTTGACAATACGGAAATAAATTCAATACTTCAATCATCAATTATCGATATTTGTAGTTTGTTTGCAATTAGCCATGATTGACTCATCAGCTAGATTGTACCGGAATGCAAGACGATTGTAATCGCGTGGTTACTGAACACGGAATCAACTTTGACGTTGATCTCCTGTTTCTTATCGACGTCTTTCAGTCACTTTCAGCCTGTCGCATTCATTCTGTTCAGAACGAAGCAGATCTGAAGCTGCAAAACAAGATCGATGTGCTCACAACCGTGCATGCTCAAGTCTGGCTGCACGTCATCTGCTCACGTTCAAGCCATTCTTTGTCTTTTTTTATTCGTTCACTGATGCTCGTTTCTCCTTTGTTTGATTCGCAATAAATCGTCGCAGTGCTTCGCTGTGCGAATATGATTATTTAAGTTCAATCTCCTGCGAGGCATTATTTGGATGAATTGAAGCAGATCGATTACACACGAACTATTTTCGAAATTGACTTATTACCGAACCTAAACTTGAACTCGAAACTGCTGAATTGAATTGTTGGAATGTTGCTACTGCTGTGTCGCTTTCGAAAAATCTTATTTTTGTGGCACTATTGTGGTACCTGTTTTGAGACAATAAATTATCACAGAAATCTCAGGAAATATTTTGAATTGCCGTTTTTCTCTTCAAAAGTATTTCTGCCTGCAACTATAATTCCTTACGTAAAAACTCGAAATTCGGTTCAGGAATTTTGATACTTTTCCATTAAAAAAAAGATAAAATTGTGGTCATTTAAAGTATATTATTATGACCATAAGAATGACTAAACTGTAATCATTATTTGTATATTATATTATTTATATTTGCTAGATGCGTATCGTTATTATGTCATTCGGTTTCAATTTCTTTAATTTTTTGTTGGTGATTATTCATAAAATAAGGTGTTTTTACACATCGCATAACAATAAAGCAGACAACTGGAAAATTTTGGATCACTTCAAGACTTGAATGCTGAATTGATGTATGAAAAAAGGAGCTAGAAAAATTGATATTATTACTGAAATTACTAGTCCTTTGAAAAGATGACAGTGTGTAGTTTAGCTTAAAATAACTGACAAAGTTCATTCGGAATGATCACATTTGGAATTTGAAACAAAATAAATATCCATTACTTCATCAGAAATCTATATTTCGAATCAGCTTTGATTTTTTATGGACAAAATGAATTATCCGAATTAGATAATTAGACATTCAAATTAATGAGAAATTAAAATTAAAATTATAGACTGCAGCAAAGAATGGGTTATTCTACTGAGCTTTTCAAATTCTGTTAAAATTGTACCAAATTCTATCAAGAACTGAAATAAATTGAATTACGACAAGAAAAAATGGATTGATTTGAAATTTTAAAATAACGTTGCATTCGATTGGGCGATGTTTTTCTATAAATATACCTACTTTTTTCTATCTATCACACCTGTGAAAGGTTCAAACGAAATTGATGATGTACTATGCGCTGAAATAACCGATTTCGATATCGACAAGAATTTGTATGAATTTGTGACGAAAAATATGATACATGGATGTATTCACCATGCATGATAGATGGAAAGTGCTCTAAGCGATATCTTCGAGTATTAGTATCCAATATGTTACAGAAAACAATGGGTATTCTACATATAGAAAAAGATCAGTAGAAGATGGCGGTAAATTAGCAACCATACAAATACGGAAAAATAACACTGAAGTAGATAACTAGAGTTGTAATTTATTCGCTTTTGCTATTAAAAACAAATAAAGCTGAAATACTATACTTTGTTGCAACTGTAAAGACGTTGAATTAACTACAAATATGAATGTCCAGCCACAAAACAAATTGATCAGCTAAGATATTCTCACATCATCTGATGGAATTTGGAAACGGAAAGATGCCAGTTGATCTGATCTCAGGACAAATTTCATTACCTTATAACTTCTGCAATTCAGTAAGGTCAGAAGAAGAATTGATATATAAAATATTTCTCAATATTCATATCAATTATAAGAATCACGATTGGCTGAGTGAACGAGCTATTCTTGAAGCCAGTAATAAAGACGTCTATGAACTTAACAATATTATTCAGTCTAACATTCGAAATGAGACATTCAAAGACAAGTCCGTCGACAGGGCAGATAAAGTGGTTAATTATCTACTAGAATTTTAGAATTACTTGATCTACCAGGGATCTATCGTTTGAAACAAGCTGCGATTGAAAATCGACTTGCCAATTATCATATCGCGGAATACCAAGCAGCCAAAACTTTGCAACGGCACACGGCTTGCAATAAAAAAAATTAATGAACAACGTCGCAGGAACAATCTTGACAGGACCTTTCAAAGATGAAAATGTCCTTATTTCTCGCATAACTATGATTCCAATAGGTATGCTATTTCAATTTAAGTGATTACAATTTCCAATTCGACTGGATGCATGCAATCGCCGTTAAAAAAATTCAGGACGATCTTTAGAATTGTTTTTTTTTTTTTCATCGCGCATTGGTGCTGATCCTGCGTAACCATTTACAACTTTTTTTACTAGGCATCCAAAATTTATATCCATGATTTTTACATCCATATCCCCATTTAATTTTGCCACCTCTGCAATCACATCCAGCTCATATTCAGCAAGCTGCACAGCAGTCAATTCATCAACTTTAGCTTTTTGCATAATTTGGCGAGTATGTATAATCATAGCTCTGCTTGCAAACATTTCTGAAACTGATAAAGTCAAACCTTCTCTTGAAATGTTTCTCTAAAAAGAATGAAATGCTTGGGAATGTAATAGTGAAATGTTTTGTTAAATGAGTGAATATTAACTATAGTAATTTCTATTTGCATGCCAATGGTAGTATCCTTTGCCTTAGGTGTATTACCTATATTTCTTGCCGTAAGCAAGCCGGATAATGAAAAGCTTTCTAAATATGAGTGTGGCTTTAATCCTTTATTAAGAACAAGAAAAAATTTTGACATCAAATTTTACTTAGTCTCAATATTATTTATGATATTTGACTTATATACAGACAGTGATGAGAAGTACTCTTAAGGCGCTTTTATGGTTACCAACTTATATTCCTGACTTGTTTTTTTATCCTACCAATATTGATTCTAATACCTGTGGCATTTGATCAATGCAAGCAATTCTTTCACTATAAAAATGCAAAAATAGAGTAACCGATTACAAACTTATAGGAGACATTACTTGAGTTTAAACTATGCGAGGAATAACCAGATATATTACAGCATATGTTATTGGCAGTCTTACTGTTATGTTTTTTTCAGTCTGCTTGATAGGACGATTGTTGTTTAAATAATTTAAATTTTTTGGCACTTGGTAAGAAGCAGTATGTCTTTTCTTTTTGATATAGCTAAGCAGAACTCTGAGTTTAAAGTAAGTCCAAAAGGACAGGATGTACAGCTAAAATGTCAATTGATAAAAGGTTGTTTTTAATCATAGTTCAAGCTGACATGAAAGTGTTAGAGTTGGGCTAAATTTGACAATCAATCAACTTGTCTATTTTAATCGTAATTTTGATTATCTAATTGATATTAAGTATTTCTTCAATATCAGATCGAAATACTGTCATAATAGTTAAAATCCTGTCATTATGGAGAAAGGAAGGGTGCAAAAATATAGCTGAAATTTTGCTTTATTTTTTGTGGCAGGAGAGAAATCTAGGCTATTTAAATCTGCCAATAAAATATGCGTGGCTTTCACCTGGAGGTGAAATAACAATTTTAGATAGTAGGGAAGATATACTATAAAAAGGAATTGTAAAAACAATGGCAAAGAACGTACCAAAAGATCCTTACATTAATTTTGCTGTAGATGGAGATAATTATACTTCTTCTGCAGAATTAAGTTTCTTAGACAATAATGTTGTAACTATTGATAATCAAAAAAAAAAAAAAAGAAAATTGCTGAAGTTACAGAAAATTCAGCTTTTTTGTGTAAAGAAATTGTTAATTCTGAAGGACTTTTCATATGCTTTAGCGAATACATATGCTTCAGTTTTGTTTACTGATTCTGGTTTTATTGGCTCATTTAGTAAATCGATCTTTGCTAATCAAGTTTCTGTTATTGTTAGAGAAAAAGGTAAAATGAAGGTTGGTTATGGTTACGATTGTGTGGTTTAGATCTAGAGACGGATTGCTTTTCACATGGAAAATTATATGTTGTGTGTTCTAGAGTCGAAAAACCAGATAAGCTCTATATTTACACGGACAATGGAACAACTAAAAATATTGTATATCCACATGCATTGTGAAATTAAACATATTCGAAACGTGTGCTATCTCTTTTCTTTCTTTTTTGCCTAACCAGACTTAGTTACAGCAATACGTGTATATAAAAAGCATATAAAAAACATGTGCGTATTCGAATGCAACGTTTTGTCAAAATTTCAAAGCCATAAGTAAGAACTTTCAGAGATCTTAAATTCTGAACTAATATAGATAAGGCGCCTGTTTAAGAAATTTCGGAGATTTAAGATTTTGAGACAACGAATACTTGCATTTTTTTAATATAGCATCTAGCAGTGCCGGCAACGTTCCGCGTGGTCGAATACGGCTAGCAATCATATATTCAAAAAGTATCAGCACATTGCCCATGTCTGCATACGTGTAGATCGCTTGCCAATTTCAGTTTCTATTAAAAAAATTTATGAAATAGGAATGGATGGATAGCTTAAAGAATTTAACAAACGAAATGGACTGAAATGAATCACTGAAGAGAGAGAAGCCAAGGAGGAAATTATTTCAGTTCTATTCCATAACACACACATACACACACATACACACACACACACACACACACACACACACACACTCCATACAATGCAAAAGACATTGCTTATTTTGTACAAATTCTTTCTTTATACTCATTCTTCTCGATAATCAATCATAATCAGTTAATTTCAAGCATTTATAAATTTGTTGTATAATGCTAATAAAACTATTAGATATTCCATTCATTATATGATTATGAAATATAATGTTGCATGGAAAATTTACACAAATACCAAAATTTTATTAACATCGTACTTAAGGGGCATGAAATGATCAGAATTGTGATTTTGATACAATCAAATAGAATTTACTACGGAATGAAAAATTTAAGGTTATGGAAATAAGTATGATTTTAGGTGAATTTTACATAATATAATAAAAAGAATGATTATTCAATTGAACAAATTTCTTGGACAAGTGATTATTAGAATGAAAGGGCACTTTTTCATCTTTCAATATTCATTGTTTTTTGTCTTCCATGGATTCTGTAGTTGGATCATATGCTTTGATATTACTTATTGAAAAGTCTACAAAGAGTATATTAGGAATCTTAACGATATCATTGTTAAAGCAATCACTAACTTGGCATAAAATTTTGCTTGTTTTTTAAAACAAAAAAAAAGAAAGAAAAAAAAGTTGGTTGAAAGAAATAGATTAAGAAATGTGTTGAAAAAAGTAATATTTATAAAAAAGGATCAGAACATAGAGCAATCTAAACAAATATTTGACAAAGGAAACAAAAATGGAAATTTCATTGTAATGTAATTGTTTTTCATGGATTTTATAACATAATGCGCAATATTTGTTTTATATTTTTGCTTCTATTCCATCTTTTTTTCCTTTTTGATATAATTAAAGCGAATAGCTAAAAAGGAAATTGGACATTTTTGATCATCTTATCTATTATTATAAATACATTTTGCTGAATTTCGTATTGTTTAATTCAACTTGTGTAAGCAGTTCCAGATTTTTATGTGTAAGTTCGAAATTCGGAATATTATGAACTTGATAAGTTTCAGTTTCATGCATGATTAGTTTCTTCATTTTTAAGAATTTAGTTTTGTTTTCAGCGTTTGAATTGATTTGACTTCCGCGGTCCACTTTTTTCTGGTGAACAATGAAATGGTGGCACGGCGAAATGGCTCACATGCGAGAATAGTAATCAAAACAATGAAGATCAACCGCATCTAAAATTAAGTAATGCTGAAAATTTCATCAAAAAAATTCACACTACAAATGACAAAAGATAATCAATGATGAAATAAGCAAGTAATTTCTTAATTGATTACCCGACGAAAAAAAAAGTTCACTGTATTGAGCATAGAAGTGAAATTATTTAGAGCCAAATTGCCTTCACAACCAGTAAGTATACAAATAATCCTTTCGCATGTAAAAACTAAAATATACTTGTATTAGGTTCATCAATATCTTACCTTTGAGTATCAAAATTTGATAGAATTTTTTCATCAGGAAGTTAAGATATTAAGCTTTAATTTTACTTGCATGTGATTCGTGCTTCAACAGTAAGAATAGTGATTTTATGCTTTTACTTTCGGTTGAAATTTGAAGAGGATTGAAAGAATCTATGGCAGAAATTCTAGTAGAGATTATAAGCGCAATAAAATGCATCAATGTTGTGACAAGTTTTCTCCATCACCAATTGACCCAAATTGATATTAGCATAATCAAACGATGAAAACTTACCAAAGGTTGGCAAAGTAATGACTTCAATGGAAAAAGCATATATAACAAATGAATACAATCGTTTCTGTTGTAATTTTGAAACTTGGACAGCATTAACCCCAAGCGGTTTGTATTTACTGATTTTAATCGATCCCTGCAACAGTGAATATCTCATTTGAAATTCACTTTTCATCACAAGTCGTAATT
>JAOVVO010001053.1:0-19384 GCA_028564675.1 Onchocerca lupi | reverse complement strand
TGTTTTGTTGCTATACGGTATTATCAGTAATATGCTAATGGCTACTGTATTATTCTGTGGAGGAAAGGACAATCCTTACAGTCGCGCATTTATTCTTATTGCATCACAGCTAATTATTTCTAATTTGTTGGCTCTTCTCCCACAACTGACTGTTGTATTGCCTGAAATGTTGCAAACTACAAACACTACCGATCGTAAGTCGTTTTATCTACATTCCACAGATATATTTACTGTATAACGAAAATTCGCTAATTCAGTCAAATTATTTTAATTAATTCTTTTAAAAAATGATGTTGCGAAGAACAAAGGGGCTTTAAGAAACAAATATGTTCTATATCTAAATCAGTTTATGTGTTTACAACTTTCAAATTGAAGTTTTCCTCGAGAAATTAGAAACTAAAACTTTCTTATCTTGTTAATAAAAGGTGAAAAATCCAGTTTCTCTATTGCGTCAAATGTCTTCTAAAAAATTTGGAACTTTGTCTAAATTTGTCAAATTTTTGATTTTAAAAAACTTTTGTTTTCTTTTTTGGAAAATTTCACAAATTTTTGAGGGCAAATTTAGAATGCAGAATTCACTGTTATCAGAACTGAAAGTTCGAAATATTAAAGTGGAATTTCTAAAGCACGCGTTCCATAGCGTCTTTTAGCAAAAGTACTTTTTTCTTCTTTGAAGTCTGCTGAATCAGAATATTCAAAAAGTGAAAAAAATTTTTTTTTCAAATAATTAATTTTTATGTGTTTTAGAGAATCAAACGACATGGATTAACCATAAATCTTCAATCTTATTTTCTTATTCATATATATCCATACTCCATTTTTCATTTCTGCTGACATTGAATCGCTTTGTGGCGTTTGTTTTACCAAAATACAACGTTTTTTTCGAGTCAAGAAGGCTGTATTTTCTAATTGCTTTCGTGTGGTTGTCAGTGTTAGGTATGATTCGCTGATATGCTCAAAAAGTGATTAGAATGATTTCTTTCAAACAATAACTGTTATTCTTTAAATAATATATGAATAGGTGTCTTATATTTAACATTCGTCAAAGCAGAGATTCCGGAATAATACTTTGTCCTCTTTGAATATTATTCAAATTATATCACTTTATGCTTCATTAACTGATATCAAATTCTTGAAAACCGATTTTATCAAAATAGGCCGATTAAAACCGAATTTCTTTAATTTTTATCTGTTTCTTATGACTTCTACCAATTTTATCAGCATTTTACTCATAATAGGCTAAATTTTCAGCAATCGCATTTGTTGATCCTCATTATTGTGACAGAAGATTCCTTATTTGGAACTTAGCTTGGGAAGTAATATGTGAAAAGCGAAATGGAAGAGGAAATATTTGGTGGAGGTTATCTTTCAAGCCATTTTATTCAATTTCCAACGAATTTTGAACCACTAGACTCCAAAACTTCAAATGCAATCTTCTGAATTTGTGTTACTTCAAAATATCAATCGAGTCCCAGAGATTTTAAATTTTTTACTTTAAAAAATTTAAATCTAACCAAAAATTTCCTCGCTTATGTTGTGAAGATAGTTTGTTGATGTCCAAAATGGTTTATTCGAAATATTAACAATATTGAATAGATTGACAGTATTGACAGTTGAAAAATATTCAATTAAAAAATGATTGTATACAATTGAAGATTGTAGACGATTAAATTCGTAGACGACTGAAGAAGATATACATATATATTAAAAAAATTCGAAAAGTGTTACATATATATTATTTAGAGATGGGAGTGATTTTGGCTATTTTATAACGACCACAAATGCTGAAAAGGCACTAGATTTATAATTATCACAATGATCAAAAGGATTGAAAAAATGGAATTTGATACATAATTAGTAGAGCAAAATGATAGCCGAAAAGGAATTTGATATATAAGCGTAAGGACCAAAAAGGATTAAGGAAAAATTTTAAATTTAAAGTATGATAAGCGGAAGATGCAAAGAATTTAATATTTTAGGCAATTATGTGAATTAACACTTTATATTATAAAATAATTTTGTATTTGAGAGAAGTTCGGGTTTTCCGATAGTCACTTCTTTCCACTGTTCCAATAAGCTTCGGCTGAAAAATGTTTTTTAATGATCATTTGTTTATATTTTAGTATTCGTTTTGCTTGGGCATTATTCATACCCATTATAATGTTTGTTATTTATATTGCAATATTCTACAGTATGCGCCACAAACATCGATTTGCAGTAAATATCAATCAAAATCAAAGTTTGCATCATCAAGTTGTTTTATTTTTTTTTTTTTTTTTTTTGCATAACAAGACTGACCATTTCAAATTATTTTGAAAAGTCAGTATGAAATTTCTTAAATTATTAAACGTTCTCTTCTATTTTATTTATTTCGTCGCTAAAATAAGAAATATATTTAGGTAATAGGGAAATTTATGCTGAAACAAATGCAGTAAGAACTTATCATTATGAATGGTCGATGTTAATTCAGGCTGCATGGAACTGCGGTACATTCGAAGTTGGATATATTATTTTTAACGCTCTGTTACCATTTCTCGTCGAAGTTTTCGGCAAAGAAATCAATATTCTGTTAGTGAATGTTTTCGCAAATAGCTATGCCATTTTCTCTTGCTCCATACTGCCATCTGTTCATTTCATTTACAGTAAGGGAGCACGTAATATCGTGAAACATCAGTTGAATAATTTGCATTTGAGAATTGCATACTTAAAAAATAAAATCACTATTATTGGTGTTAGAATACATGAAGGACAGCAGTAGATATTGGTACCCTGAAACTATAAGATAATTTGTCAACTTATTGCATAATTTTACTGAATTTTAGCAACTTCCTGATGAGGCTTATTAACTTAGCTGTGAAATTGTTTCGTTTATAATTTCAATATCTTTTGGTCAAAATATGACTATATATGTATTTGCTTTCTTTTGTCAGAATAACTGAATACCGGGAAGCGATTTTTTTCTTGTAATGCAAGTTAGGAGTAACATTTCTGCAAGCTGCATTCATTTTTTTTGATATTGTAGCCTAATTTACATTAAAATAAATTTAAAAAACCCAGTTGCATTGCGGTAACAAAAATTCAGCTGCTAACAAAAGCCTAACTGTATTGCGCTAACAAAGGCGCATATGGATGCATTATCAGTCCTTCCTTTTTCACCATTTTCAAAATTATCCATGCCAACGAGTGGCTGGTTTCTACGTCAACAATCATTTAAATCTTGCTAACTACTCTTTTTATTATATTAGTAATTTCACCATAAATTTCACCATGTTTTATTGATATGATATTTGTAAGAATCATGTTTTATTGGTGCGATGTTTGTGATTGTCGTGTTTTGCGCTATTAAGTTTTTCTTATGATAAAAGGTTTAATTACCCAAGTTTGAGATTCTACGTGCCACGAGACAAAATTTCCCGACAATTCGTTGGTGCCACGAACCAAGGACATGTCGGACAGCTTAATTGTCAACTTATAATCGGCAAAACAGAGGTTGAGACCTTATCGAGGAAGTCAAAGGAATGGACTTAGTGCCTCTCGACGAGCAGTTACCAAACAACGAACTCTCCAAACAATGCGAGGCGAGAAGAAGAACCCTCAATCAGAAAATCAGACTCCTCGAGCTATACATTGGCATAATTGAATCGACCGATGAAAAATGGTTGGAATTCATTCAAAAAGTTCCGCCGCCGCAGAAGAAGAAAGAAGAGGACGAAAAATATGCGACAGTCATCAACGAGAAAGGTATTTTAACCTTATTAAATAATGGTACAGAAACGGTTGTGGCTCTAAAATTATACCAGAATGATGTTAAGGTAATACTTCAAGAATTAGGAAGAGCCCAAATAAAATTACCAGATCCACAACAAACACCGCAAACAGCGTAACAAACCGTAAACCTACCTCAATTACCACTACCAATATTCAGTGGCGCCCCTAGATTATGGAGACAATTTTGGAGTAGCTTTGAGGCTGCAGTCCACACGCATCGGATTCCAGATATTCAAAAGCTAAATTATTTACTCTCTTGCCTCCGAGGGGAAGCTTTACTAGCCGTAAGAGGCTACGACATTGCTCCCGAAAATTATTAAGTCATAAGAGACATTCTAATCAATAAATTCGGAAAGTCGTTTACCATCAAGAAGTCTCTCTACAAGGAACTAGAGTCCATCACAAGAAATGAAAGGGATTGGAACCACCACGATTGAAACAACAGAAAGATACTTCGACAGCTGGAAGCCCTTGATGAGAATTTAGAACATTCTAGTGTTGAAAACATCATTGAGACGAGATGCCGAATTGGATCATAGATAAAGTATACTAACAAAAGGAGGAATAGCAGGGATGGTCAGTTGCGAAACTCCGATCATTCTTAGGGAAATTGGTCGAAAGAAGCCAAGAAGTTGCCAGAAATCAACTCTCTAATAGTGGTAAGACAAAGAATTCAGATGAGGGTAAGCCTCACAAGTTTCCATACATCACTAGAGGAGAAACATCTACCCTGGTCGTAATCAAGCAGCCTAGTTTAAAAAATCAAAGAGAGGGTACCGATTCAAAAAAAGTTACAATTTGCAAACCAGGGAGACCCTGTATCTTTTGTAACAAAAAACATTGGGATGCCGATTGCCAAGTGTATCCCACCCTCAAATAACGATTGGAACGTCTGGAGATAACCAAAGCATGCCTCAATTGTCTTCACAAAGGACATGAGACAAAAGATTGCAATAAAATCAAACGAAAATGTTTCCGTTCCAAAGGTCCTCACAATAGTGCATTATGTCACACCGAATATGACGTACAAGATGCCGGACCAAATAATCAAAAGACAAATCCGCCAATTTCGACCAATCCAATGACAAGAAAGTCGAATCAAGGAGCCGAGGAAATTTTACTCCTGTGCAAAGAAATTACAGTGGGTAATCCAAAAACGCCGGAAATTCAAGAAAAAGCCCCAGCATTGTTTGACTGTGGCTCTCAATTATCTTTTGTATCTAAGGATCTAGCAAAGCGATTTAATCTTAAAGGAAGATGGGATACGAATTGCTTCATTCGGCAATAAAATACAAAGCCGTTCTCCCAACCAAAGTAGAAATTGCAGCAAGAATTGGAGAAAAAAAAGTTATCAGGTTTGAGGCCAATACGGTTGACTACTTGACAAATAAGTTACAAATAGTCAACCTAAATGATCATGATTTTGCCTCCATTACTGACCAGGACCAACTAAATGGCCCGAAAAGTTACTGGAAACAACCTGATATACTCATTGGGACTGACCACTTCTTCAAATTCGTCGAAATCGGAAAAGCACAAAATTTAAAATCCGGATTTTCCTTACTCCGCACCAAGCTTGGGCCTATGTTAGCAGGAAGTGGATATATAACTGGGATCCCAGTTCCTGATTCAGAAAAAACCGAACCAACATGTATGGCTAATGTACCGATCCGGACATCGAACAATTCTGGAAATTGGAATTCATAAGTATTCAAGAACAACCTAACGCCCAAGACGATGAAAAGGCGTTGGAACATTCTAAAGAAAGCATCTCTAAACAAAACGGAAGATACCAAGTCTGTTTGTTATGGAAAGAAACAAAGGTCAAGTTGGGAAGCAACTTTGGCTTATGCTTTGGTCGATTAAAAACCCTGATCAAGCGACTGCAGGCGGACGAACGATTGCTATACCAATACGATGAAGCCATCCGAGATCAATTACATTCAGGAAGTTCACCCGGACATGGACAAGCAGGTATGATTCATCATTCGCTTCACCACGAAGTTATAGCTCCACACAAATCTATAACAAAACTCAGAATCGTCCATGACGCATCCGCTCACCTTAAAGGCACACAGAGTTTGAATGAAATTCTCTACCGTGGACCATCATGCTTCCAGATTTAGTAGGAATATTATTACGCTTCCGAATGATGAAGAATGTAATTATTGCCGATGTGGAAAAAGCTTTCCTACAATTGGAACTCCATCCATCTGACAGGAACTGTACCAGGTTTCTCTGACTAAAAGATATTCATAGTGCCAGTTACCGAAGAGAATCTGAATCGATATCGTCTCAAAAGAGTTCCTTTTGTAGTAATCATCGCCCTTTTTACTATCAGCGACACTCAATCATCAATGGAACTGAACTCGCACTAGAAATGAGGAAGAATCTCTACGTGGACAATATCATATTAGCAGTCATGGATACAGAAGAAGCATTACGGAAATATGGAGAAACAACATCCATTTTTAGTGATGAAGCAATGAATATCCGAGAATTCCTGTCAAATGAGGAAAACTTCAACACCGAAATTGTCGAACAAGATCGGACGAACATGGAAGAAAAGAAAATCCTTGGCATTAATTGGGATCATGTTAGGGACACTATCCAGTTAACAACAAAACCATGGACTGGAAAAAAACTAAGAGAGCAGTCTTACAATTTGTTGCTTCTCAATATGATCCCTTGGGATTCCTCGTCCCAATGATGATCCGATTTAAATTGTTCCTGCAAGATCTGTGAAAAAAGAATGCCTAGGATCAACTCATAAGTGACGAAGATACTGAGATATGGAATTCTCTCATATCCGACTGGTCAATAAACACAAAGGAGCTTCCGCGTTTCGTAACCGACTATTCAAATCAAATTCAAGTCCATGTCTTCACAGACGCATCCAGTGTGATATATTCTGCAGCAGTTATCTCCGAAATCGTAGAAGTCAAGGAATAGAAACACTTCTAGTCTTTGCCAAATCACGGATCGCGCGAATTAAAGGAATGATCATACTTCGACTGGAATTATTAGCGATACTCATCGGGGTGCGAGCAGCACGTTTCGTCATCAAACAATTGGAATTGGAAACCACGGCAGTAACTTTATGGTCCGATTTCAAGTGTGCTATTCACTGGATTCAAAATCATTCCAGACTCCTACCACGATTCGTACAAAACCGTGTCGAGGAAATACGGAGAGCAAAATTTCTGTTTCGATACATTTCAAGCGTGCATAATCCTGTGGATATTGCAACAAAGGGAATATCTCCGCGGAAATTAGGAGCTAAGAACTATGTGGTATGGATCTCATAGTTAAAAGAAAACGAATCCAGTTAACCGCAGTGGGAATTCAATTCTAAAGAAGAGATCGAAGAATCAAAAGAAAAGACCATTGCAAAGATTATAACTTACATCAACGCGAATTTTAAACTCATAAATGGGAGTCGTTTCAGCAAATGGCTAAAATTGTTACGAACACTGTACGAGTTCTCAAGTTCATCAAAATAACGTCAAAAGGAAAATTCAAATGGTTACAACTATTATCAACTGAAAAAGGAGGATTCACAAGCGAAGATTATAACTTGGCAGAATTGATATTAATCAAATAAGCACAAGCCGAAGGTATCACCGAAAAAGAAAAGGAAAAATGGAATTTGTATCACGATGATCAGAGTTTATGGAGATCCCTAAGTCGATTGGAGAACTCAGAATTAGAAGAAGGCAGTAAACACTTCATTTATCTTCCAAGACACAATCCAATAACTGAGCTCTTCATACAGCAACATCACGAAGACTTATTCCATGCTGGAATTGCTCACACACTTGCAGAAATGCGACGCAAATTCTGGATACCTAAAGACAGAAATGAAGTTAAACGAGTCCTGAATAAACTTAGGGCTTGCTACCAAACCGTTCAAACTTCCAGACATACCCAATCTCCCAGAAAATCGAGTCACTCGATCTAGAACCTTTGCACATGTAGGTCTAGACTACTTGGGTCCTCTCTCTGTTAAAATTGATAGTGGGCTGACAAAAGATGGGTAGCTTTATTCACGTGTTTCATAACCAGTGCGGTGCATTTGGAATAAGCAGACAACCTATCCGCTGGATGCTTTTTGCACATCTTTAGAGGATTCATTGCCGACGAGGTTGTCCTGATTCAGTCTTAAGTGACAACGCAAATCAATTTCAATTAGTTTTCAAAACTATGAAAGAACAGGATATCAAGCTGACGAATTTCTTCGCGAGAAAGGGAATGGTCTGGAAAAATATAGTACCAAGAGCTCCTTGGAGTGAAGGAGTTTATAACGAAAAGAGCTATGAAAAGAGCCATCGGTAGGAGGCCAGTGTGGGAGAGAGAATTAAAGCAAAATTCTTGAAAGTGATGACAGGAGTAAATTTGACCTGTAATTGATACGTAAATTCCGGTGAAGTTGTCCATTTCACAGAAAGATGAAAATATGGTCAGCGTACCGAAGCAGTCCAATCGGTCACAATATTACCACCGCCACGATCATCATCACTTGTTTAATCAAAAAGCTCCTTATCTTATCACGTTTGCAAATTCTGGTCTGTTTTGTTACAATCAAGTGAACGCAATAAATCATTTCTGTGAGTGAAATTACTGGTTTTGCAAGTTTAACTGATTTTTTTAAATGTTATTTTTTTCACTGCAATGCTGTCTGAAAATGAAATTTCAAAAAATTGATAGGTAATTGTTGAAAAGATGAAATGAAATAGACTGTTGTGCATAAATTTCTGTCATTCATCAGTGTAAATATTCTTTCACGTATGTCTGCGTAAGTTTACATCTGTGAATTTCGAATACCTATGCTTTCTGCGGTACTCATTTTATATATTATTTGTTACTTACCACTGCTGTTCTCATTTTGATTTTTTCTTTTTTTTTTTTCTCAAAATTAAGACTGCTTAAAAGATATAGATTAGGTTGTAAGGAAATCAATTTATATGATCAATTCCATAAATAATTAAAAATGTAATTAAATAATCAAATGAAAAAAAATATAACAAACGAAATAATAAAAGAAATTAAAATTTTAAGACAAGACAATTTCGATATTTATAAATTTTACTTAAATAATATATGCTTGCATTGGTATGGTAATTTTTTATATGATTCGAAACGATCGCTTTTAAATTTTTTAAAAAAGATTTTCTTTTTTCTTAAAACAAGAGATTAGAACATTTTATTAACATACTTGATGAGGCATAAATGAGAGGACTGAGGAGAATGAAGGGAATAGTGCAGAATATTTAATGATCAACTGCCTCACTGAAAAAGTTTGCCATCTTAGCACTGTTTGCTACATTTTCAGATTTTCGTGAAAACTTATATAATTTTTGGTAATTATAAAGAAGTCGTTTCGATCTTTTAATAACTTAAAGTCTGGAAAATCTGTAAAAATTCCAATTCATACTGGAATGACCTCCGCTTTTCTGTATTATCATCAAAACTCCATGAGTTTTCCTACTCATCTTATAGCACCGTTCGCTGCATTTTCAGATTTTCGTGAAAACTTAAAGCTTTCCCTCAAATACAATTCAGAAAAGTGACTTTTCGAATTGATGCTAAATGAATTCCATTAAGGATTGATCTATTGCGTTTCAACTCAGTCTGTTGGAGACTAAAACATTGCGAAAACCACTGAGGTTGCTATGATCAATGTGGATCATAGTCATAGTGCATATTGAAATCGCATCAGTTGGGGATGCAAAACAAATTAGAATATGAATTAGATAGATTTATAATTTTTGGTAATCATAAAGAATTTCCGAGAAACGAAGTTCTCTTAGCAAGATCCTGTTTTAGAAAAGGAGGTTGTTTTCTGCGAATTAAACAAGCATGCTTGCATTATCAAACGGAAACAAGGTAACTGATTGAAATATTCGTACTGCTCATTCTTTTGTTATGTCTTTCGATTTAATTCTTTCTACCATCAATATTTAACAATGTTTGTTGCGCTCCGACTTTTCTTAAATATAATTTGTTGCACCACTTAATATGTGAGCATATAAGAATGGAGGTGACAATGATAATTTGAATTAAATAAACAAGTAATCAGCTCTTTTATCAATGTATATCAATTCTTCAGTGCATAACGATTCAAACAATGAACTTATGTCAAACGAATACATTAATGGATTAGTCACTTTTTCGTATTTACAACCTCCCTTCTTCCTCATTTCTTTTTTGTTCACTTGAAAATGACCATTTGTTGTGTTTTTGGTTTAATTCGATCAGTAAAGTTCAATTGAAGTTTTCACAAAAAACATTTGAGAATAAAAACGATAAATTTAATTAAATTCAAAATTGGATGTGTTATTAGCAGTATTCCAATGAGCACGTATATTCTGAAATTGAACAAGAATTTTATTGCAGTAGGAAAGAGAAAAATTCAGTGATATAAAGTTTAAGTGCTTGAAAATGGAGACTCAAAAGATTGGAGATTTAAATTCGAAATAATAAATGCAAATCGATGGTGGGAGTGTATTAATATTTAAAAAAATTTGACCACGAAATGTGATTTTCATTTCTTTTGCAAGTATCATAGGAACTTAATAGCAACATTATCGCTGTCTCCATTGCTTGCATCGTAGAATTAAATGTCTGAATCATTTCCCGATTTAACTGTGATAAATATTACTGTGCAATTTCTGAGATGCAATCACCAATTTTGACGATACAAAGCAAAGTTAATTGAAAACAATCAGCTAATTACAGTATGAAAGAAAGTAAAGTAAGAAATCGCTACTCTGCTCTGCTGAATCTTTGTAATATATCAATTCAGCGACACATCTTCTGATATCAGTAGAAATAGCATAGTTCAATAAGACTGATAACGGTGGCTGAACTTACTTATTTCTTCCAGAGCCATGAGAAACGTAAAATATTGCTGTGTATTTTACGTTTTATCCATTATTCGCTCACTGATATCATATGATGGATAGAAAATAGTATGCGGTATATGAGAACGTTTATTATTTTAATTATTTATGTTAATTGAGACTTTGAAAATTGTTGCATCGTTGAAATGGAGACATAACTCGATTGGTTGTCTTTACAGTAAACGGTTATTTCTTCTTTGGAAATTATTTTTTATTTACATAACATTGTACATGCGTCCAAGAAGCAGTTCATAGATGCAAATGCATAACAAAGTCAATAAGTAAATGTAATCCTAATTTCATATTTTAAATTGAAAAAAACAATGCTTTGCTATCGGCTACAAAACTTTTGCAGAAAATTCGGGCCTTCGTGTCTTATTTCTAATTATTATCAGAAGTTGCATTGCTAAAGCGAATATTTCTTACATAGGATAACTGGCTGGTTATTTTCAATTAATTTTGCTTTATATCATCATAAGCTGATTATTTCTGAAAGATTTACTTTCTCAGAAAGAAAAGAAATTGCCATGCAAAT
This sequence comes from Onchocerca lupi, assembly GCA_028564675.1. Taxonomy (NCBI): domain Eukaryota; kingdom Metazoa; phylum Nematoda; class Chromadorea; order Rhabditida; family Onchocercidae; genus Onchocerca; species Onchocerca lupi. The sequence goes on along the minus strand of JAOVVO010001053.1, from coordinate 8,179 downwards.
TGAATTACTTAGAATTGAAGTCAATAAGTTGCACAATTGAGTTCGTAAAACGGCAATCTAAATATTTCATCCAATGGATGAAAGAAGTGACATCACCATTAATAGTTTCTATGACAGTTGCAAAAGAAATGAAAATCTTATTTCGCGATCTAATTACTATTGCTTCTTGGATATTAATATATCCTCATTATCGCCAAATTTGCTATTTTGACATTCTTGACAGTTTGCATTTCAAGCATTGAAATTTCTTCCTTCCTATCTCTTGAAGTTTACGAAATTTACCAGTTAAGAGAATGATGGCTCATTCTTTCTATATTACTGTATTATTTCTAGTATTATCCTCTACCTATCAGGAAAAAAATTCGACAAATGTGCTAGACATAAGAGACGAGCGGTATGTCGCTGTAAAATACATAACAGTCCTACTTTTTACTGTTTTGTTGCTATACGGTATTATCAGTAATATGATAATGGCTACTGTATTATTCTGTGGAGGAAAGGACAATCCTTACAGTCGCGCATTTATTCTTATTGCATCACAGCTAATTATTTCTAATTTGTTGGCTTTTCTCCCACAACTGACTGTTGTGTTGCCTGAAATGCTGCAAACTACAAACACCACATATCGTAAGTTGTTTTGTCTACATTCCACAGATATATTTAGTCTGGAACGAAAATTCGCTGATTCAGTTAAATTGTTTTAAAAAAATTAATCCTTTTAAAACATGATGTTTCGAATCACAAAGGGGTTGTGAGAAATAAATATGTTCGATATCTAAAGTTTATGTGTTGACAGTTTTCAATTTGATATTTTCCTCGAGAAACAGAAATTAATACTTTCTTGATTTATTAATAACAAGTATCGTAAAACTTGGGTTTGTTGAATAAGGGTGTTTCACGACACTAAGTAATTTGACTGTTTCATTGGGTAAAGTGCGTCTAATACAACGCATGGGTATCGTCCAGTATTAGCGAACGCAACACACAATAAGTAAGAAATATAGAAGGATAAAGTATAAGAAATAGAAAGAAAAAAGGGAGATAGTGGTTCGTGGCTGTTGGATCGATCGTCGTTCGGTTGATTGTAACTGAAGATTTGGATTGTCGCTGTTGCTTATATTCCGTTTTTTGTCCACACCCTGTCTCTATCTGGGTGTCATTAATCAAAGACGGATGTCATTAATCGCGGGCGCAGACATTGATAATTGCCTCATTTTCTGTTGATTATATGGTTTGGTCTTTGGACTGGATAATTAAATCTTCATTAGAGGTGACTATTCCATTACGGAAAAACCAATTAAATTTGACCAATATGAGCTTCAATAGATTTGAAATTACATTTGGACTTTAGTCCTTACAACTTTTTAATTGAATGCCAATTAATCAACAATTTTAACTACCATTACATTTACGAAATAAGGTGAACAATTAAAAGAGAGAATTAGTTTAATCACACCAATATATGAATTACCTTTTATTCGGTTACTCGACATGAGCAATTAAAAGGTAGAATTATTTTAATTACACCAATATTTGAATTACCTTTTATTCGGTTATTCTGACAACAGGTGATTAATCTAGTTTCTAAATTGCATAAGTTATATCAAATGTCTTCGGATGGCAAATTTAGAGCGCAGAATTCAAACGTTATCAAAATTAAAAATCCGAAATATTAAAATGAAATTTTCAAAATATGCGTTTCATAGCGTTTCATAGTCTTTTAGCAAAAGTACTTTTTGATGTCTGCTCAATCAGAATATTCAAAAACTGAAAAAAAATTTTTTTTCAAAGTAACTAATTTATATGTGTTTTAGAGAATCAAACGACATGGATTAACCATAAATCTTCAAGCTTATTTTCTTATTCATATATATCCATACTCCATTTTTCATTTCTGCTGACATTGAATCGCTTTGTGGCGTTTGTTTTACCAAAATACAACGCTTTTTTCGAGTCAACAAGGCTGCATTTTCTAATTGCTTTCGTGTGGTTTTCAGTATTGGGTATGATTCGTTGACATGCTCAAAAAGTGATCAGAATGATTTCTTTCAAGCAATAATTGTTATTCGTCAAATAACATATGAATGAGCTTCTTATATTCAACACTCGTCAAAGCAGAGATTCCGGAATAACACTTTGTCCTCTTTAAATACTATTCAGATTATATCACTTTTATGCTTCATTAACTGATACCAAATTCTGGAAAGCCGATTTTATCAAAATAGCCGATTTAAACCTAAAATTCTTCAATTTTTATCTATTTTCTAATGACTTTTAGCTATTTCATCAGTATTTTACTCATAATCGGTTAAATTTTCAGCGATCGCAACTGTCGATTCTCATTTTTGCAACAGAAGATTCCTTATTTGGTACTTATCTTGGGAGGCAATATGTGTAGAACTAAATGGAAGAAAAAATATTTGGTGGAGGTTATCTTTCAAGCCATTTTATTCAATTTTCAACGAATTTGAATCTTGTCGTTTTTTCTTTCTGATCGGGACAAAATAACATGTTGAATTCTGTTCTTCATTTCTCACAGTTTTTTCAATTTTGTTGTTTACTCACTTGGGAACGAACCTCATACTTGGGTAATTAAACCTTTATTATGATTAATTTGTTAATCAGCGAATGCAGCAACTATATCAACAATTACATCAACAATACAATTTCGACAATATTAAAAAACAACTTTCATGAAGAAATTATAATACAAAAAAAAAGGGAATACAGGGTTATGCAAAGAAGAAAAATTGATATACGACGAATTGGATCATCCGACCGAGCTCATGGCAGCTTATTCGTTGAAATGATTTTTGCACTCAGGACCCTCATCTTTTCGTGATGGAGGATCCTGGTATCATTTTGGAGAGGCAAGAAAGATCCTTTGTTGTCTCGGAAGCATGCGCCTTTGGTGCTCAGGAGATTGTGCGTTGGTTAGCGCAAGAAGAGAGAGAGCTTTTTAAAGCTCATTAACTTGATAGACAAAAAATGATTTCATAATCGAATACAGCAAATATGCAATGTCAAATTTAAAACAAAGAAATCATTGATTTTCTTCTTTTATCCTCGCGATTTCAGCGACAAATTTAAGCTTAAAATCACTAGACTGCAAAACTTCAAACGCAAGCTTCTGAATTTGTGCTACTTCAAAATATCAATCGATTCTTAGAGATGGCCAATGTCGTGAAAATAGTTTGCTGACGCCCAAAATGATTTATTCGAAATATAGAAAATATTGAATAGATTGACAACATCGATAGTTGAAAAATATTCAATTAAAAATGATTGTATAAGATTGAAGAGATTGTAAAAGATTGAATTGTAGAAGAATGAAGAAGATTTACATATTTATAAAAAAAAATTCGAGAAATGTTACATATAGATATTATTTGAAGATGGGAGTGGTTTTGTCTAATTTATATCGACCAGAAATGCCGAAAAGACACTAGATTTATAATTAGTACAATGATCAAAAGGGTTGAGGAAATGGAATTTGATACATAATTAGCAGGAAGAGCAAAAGAATTGCCGAAAAGAAATTTGATACATAAGCGCAAGGACCAAAAAGGATTGCGGAAAAATTTTAAATTCAAAGTATAATAAGCGAAAGATGAAAAGAATCTGAGAATATTTTAGGCAATATATGAATTAACACTTTATATTATAAAATAATTTTGTATTAGGGAGAAATTCAGGTTTTCCAATAGTCAATTCCTTTCCACTGTTGCAATAAGTTTCGGCTGGAAAATGTTTTTAATGATCATTTGTTTATTATATTTTAGGATTCGTTTTGCTTGGGTATTATTCTTGCCCAATATAATGTTCCTTATGTATGCTGCGATATTCTACAATATCCGTCGTAACAATCGACTTACAGCAAATATCACTCAAAATCAAAGTTTGCACCACTAAATTGTTTTATTATTTATTTTTTTTCTTGCATACCAAGACTGACCATTTCAAATTATTTTTAAAAGTCACTATGAAATTTGTAAATTATTAAACGATCTCTTCTATTTCATCGCTAAAATAAGAAATATATTTAGAAATTAAGAAAACATCTGCTGAAACAAATGCAGTAAGAACTTATCATTATGAACGGTCGATGTTAGTTCAGGCTGCATGGAACTGCGGTGCACTGGAAGTTGGATTTATTCTTTTTAACGCTCTGTTACCATCTCTGGTTGGAATTTTCGGCAAAGAAATCAATATTCTGTTTGTGAATATTTTCGCAAATAGCTATGCCATTTTCTCTTGCTCCATATTGCCATCTGTTCATTTCATTTACAGTAAGGGAGCACGTAATATCGTGAAACATCAGTTGAATAATTTGTATTTGAGAATTGCGTATTTCAAAAATAAAATCACTATTACTGGCGTTAGAATACATGTAGGACAGCAGTAGATTTTGGTATCCTGAAACTATATGATAATTTGTCAAATTATTGCATAATTTTCCTGAAATTTAATGACTTCCTGATGAAGCTTTTGAACCTAATTGTGAAATTGTTTCGTTTATAATTTCAATATCTTTTGGTCATAATATGATTATAAATGTATTTGCTCCATTTAAACCTTCGGTACATTTGTGATGTTCATGTTATTCAATCTCATTAATCCATAAATTAAAATTTTAGTGGAACCTAGCAAAAAAAACTATTTAAATTCTATTTGCACTTACCGATATTATCAATTTGATTTTGACGAATTTTTCTACAAAAATTTATTAAGCTTCAAAGAATTAATCCAATTTTATTAGTTTCAAAATTTTAAAGTATTCCTTATTCAAAAACACTGCGTTTATTCTCACTACTTGCTTCTAATTAAATTAAATTGTTTTTTGTTTATTTTCACTACTTGCCCTTAATTAGAAAAAAATTTTTTTACCGTAAATTGCATGTAGTTGAACATATCAGTGACATCGAATTTGTATGTATTGATTGAATAAAAGATAAATGAATCGATTCGAAAATCAGTAAAATCTGATTTTGGCCAATTATCAAATTGATTTGTAATTCTGATCTGATTGATTTTTCTACTTCTGACAATAACTTCAGTTTTAATTCAGAAATGGAATATTTTTGAAAATCCGCAAAAGTATTATTTGTTAAATTTTCAAAGATAATTAAGAACCAATACTGTTAATAATATCTGCGACGATTTTATAAAAATTCCTGAAGATTCTCCCCAACTGCAATAAATTCACTGAAATGGATAAGAATTCCAAGTTAATGAATGAGCGAGAACAATCCAATGACATAGATGAAATTCCGATACATTTTCTGCCTTGATCGCTGAAGTTTTTAGATCCTTAATTAACTAATCCTATATCATATTCATATGTAACGTCTGATATTAACACTCTATTAATGAAATAAACAATTCTATAATACTAACCAAGCAAATTAAAAAGTAACCAGTGCGACAATTCGTAGTTTAATAAATTAGAAATTAGTGAAACTGAAACTTGAAACGGTTGATTGTTGATACCTTTTGTCGCCTTTTCTTTCTGATAATGACAAAATAACAAGTTGAATTCTGTTCTTCAATTCTGTTGTTTACTCACTTAGAAACGAACCTCAAACTTGGGTAATTAAACCTTTATTATGGTTACTTTATAAATCAACGTACGCAGCGATTATTACAACATACATTAACAATACAATTTCGATAATAGCATGTAGAAATTATAAAGCAAAAGAGGGGGGAGATAGGTTATGGAAAGAAGAGTTGGTATACCGCAAGCTGCTCCACTCGACTGAGCTGATGGCAGCTTGTTCGTTGAAATGATTTTTGTACTCAGGACCTTCATCTTCTTCGTGATGGAGGATCCTGGTTTCATTTTGGAGAGACAAGAAAGATCCTTTGTTGTGTCGAGAGCATGCGTCTTTGGTGCACATGAAATTGTGCATGTGCTTAGCTGATGATGAAAGAGAGCTTTTTTTAAAGCTCATTAACTTGATAGACAAAAAGTGATTTCACAATCAACTACATCAAATATGCAATGTAAAATTTTAAACAAAGGGATCACTGATTTTCTTCTTTTATCCTCGAGATTTCAGCGACACTCGGAAGGCGAGAAGGATTTAGAGTCTAGGCTTTCAGAGCTGCAGATCTCTGAAGGGTACAGATGTCCTATAGCACGAGTCAACCGTATACTATTCAACATCCTCATAACAGCAGATCGACAAAGTTCGTCTTTTCCCTGGATCAGCTTTTCCACTCGACTCATTTTCCGGAATTTCTTGGACCTTCACCTTTTAATAATACTATTTCGCCATTGGCTGGCTTTCGACATATACGACTGTACGGATTTTTATGCGATGTTCGCGTTCTTTTCTCAATTCTTTCAAATACTCCTCTTGCCATATTTTCCACACACGTTGCAACTTTCTTCGGATATTATAATAACGGTTGATTAAATCTTGCTCAGTAGATTTGTTCGGTTCGTCATTCTCATGTAAAATTGTTTTCATATTCCAATGAATTCTTCGCATCATTATAGCCAGGCCATAAAAAATCCCCTGGACATAATACTTTTTGTCCATTCCAGTCATAATCTACTAATGTTCTTTCATTTACCGAAAATTCAACCTCGGTTATCAGCATGTTGAATTCGCCTTCCTCTAAAATGTTCTTCTTCACTGCTCTCTGTAAAGTTCTCTTTACCACTCCAACCATCCTTTCGTAAAACCTCCTTGCCAAGGTGCTCCTGGAGTAATGAATTGCCATTTTAGTGGCTTTTCATCTTGATTGCTATTCTCTTGTATTAATTTAGAAGCTAGAACAGAATTCTTGGCATTATCGGCCAACATAAAATCTGGACGTCTCCTTCGGCTAACAAATCTTTTGAAGGTTGTATGAAAGTCTCAGCAGATATGTTTTTCATGACTCCCATATGAACGGCTCTTGTGACTAGACATGTAAATAAAGCTACCCAGAGCTAGGTGCGCTTTGATGTTGTCTCGTTCTTCATACACATAGGACCAAAAAGATCTATTCCGATTTTCTCGAAAGGCTTACTTAATGTTATTCTTTCTGGATAAGGTGGAAACTCTGGCTGTTCGAATGGTATGACATTCCATCTGAGTTTTCCAAGAATGGTTTTTACGTATGTTTTTCCATGGGGTATCCAATACGTTTGCCGGACTTTGAACCAAGTTAAATTGGCAGAGGCGTGAAATATTCTTTCGTAATACTGTTTTACGATCAGCTTCGCAATTCTTTCTTTGCAAATGAAATACGGGAAATTCCTTAATTTTGATCAAGATCATCTTAGTCTCCCCAGACTCTTCCAGAGACCATCAGCATCACGCACTAATCCCCACTTTTCTATGTCTTCCTGAAATACTTCGGATTGTGCCATTCTCACCATCAGTTTCTTTGTCTGCTCTTAATCACTAGGGGTAAACCTCCCTTTTTTGGTGAAATCTGTTAGACTCTAACGTTTTCCTCCATATACTTTTGCCATAAATCTCATGACAATGGTCCGGATTAATTTCTGTAATGAAGGAAATCTTTTTTCATCTACGATCGTTGTTTTTGTTGCAGATGATATTTCCGTGCAGGTCGTCAATCTTAATGCCATACAAATCCTTTCTTGAACTTCTTCGCCAAATTCTTCTCTTGGTCATTTTTCTAGTGGTGAACCATTCAACTTGGCCCATCCTACCATAACGAACTATCTTTCAGTACTCTTGGTAGCACTCCACGAGAAGCCAGATCAGCGGGATTTTCAGCTGTTTTGGCATGATGAAACATGGTATCTTTGACTCCTTTTATTTCAGTTATTCTATTGGTAATATATCTTGACCCTATAGGTGGTTTTTTTTTTTATTCAGTGTATTTCACAGGCACTATCGGTCCATAGATAAACATTCTCTACTGCATTTTCTTGTCTTAAAAACTCTATTATTTTTGTTCCTAATGCTATCAACAATTCCAATCGTGGAATTGTAGCAGACTTATTTTTTGCCCTTTTCTTCGTGACCAATCTCGATTTCCCATAGATCAAATAAGGTTTAGATGATAAGTTACTTTCTCTTCTTGTTTATACCGCCACCCTGATTGCCCGTATCGAAGTGTCTACGAAAACGTGAAGATCTCGATTTTCTTTTGGAACCCATCGAGATATTCTAATTTCTGGCGCATCTATGAAGGTTCAGTAAGCTTCTCACAC
>JAOVVO010001052.1:0-19444 GCA_028564675.1 Onchocerca lupi | reverse complement strand
TATATATATATATCACTGTGATTGTAGTTTGAAATTATAATTACAAAATGCTTATATGAAATTTATTACTATTTGTTTAAATTATTTCGAACTAATTAACTCTTTCTGCTTTCATTATACTGTAATTACTTTAATTTCATTTAATATCACGAATAAAAGACAAAATATGAGCAAATTTATTTAGGTAAAATGTATTTAGATGTACAAGTAAAAAAAATGAAAATTATGTTTGTTTTTGGAATTTTTTCTTCTTTTTATAATATTCAATATTAATAAAATATCCACAAATTAATGCTTTACATTTTGCGGGACAGAATCAGAAAATTCAGTTCGCTTATGAGGGCGTAGTGCTGGGCGGAGTCAAAAAATTTCCCTACTCACTTACTTTTATATGTCATGAGCACGACTCGTGAAAAAAAAAAGGATATCTATATAAAAATATTGTAATATTCGAATACAAAATTGTGCCAAAATTTGAAAATAGTCGGTGGAGAACAAGCTGGAGCCGGTTACGCGAAGCGTGGCAGTGTCCAACTAGTATCTGATAAAAAAAAAAAACATCCAGTTTTCAAAGTTTGAAATTCTCGATATGCTTTAATTTATCAAAAGCCATATAATCACCATAAAATATTGCGGCGAAAGTAGTAAATTTAATTGTAAAATTCAATTATTTGCTGTTATGCCTTATTATTCATGTTCCTTTTAGTAATTCACCAAAATATGCGATTTCCAAAAATGAACTTTTTTAGAGATAATGATGAAATCTTTTGTAAAAATTGCATATTTTTGCTCTCAAAAAAAAAAAGTCTTCCCATGTGTTTATAAGAAAAACTTTGTTCAAAGTCAATGTTATTGTCATTTTTCTTTCAATAAATTATAAAAAATTTGAGTTTGGCAGAAAATTCTTTTAAAAAAGTTTCTTCTAGTATATTTGAAAAAAAAAAATTAATTGCATTAGAAATAATATTAGTGCAAATACTTAATATGAACAGCGAGAGTGAATTGTAGCAATGATAATAATAATAATAATGTGACAATATCGATGATTAATAGAAGTGATAGCAATTACTGTCGAAACATTCGAAATGTTTGCTCTCTCTACATTCAAGTAGTTATACATTTAATTGATTCTATCTTAAATTTTCTTTCCGTAATAGCTTACTAATCCTTGCGTTAAATTAATTGTATAACTATATTTTAAAGTCATTTCCTGTAATCTATCAATTGTTAAAATCTCACAAACTCAATATAACTATATCTTAAAATCATTTCCGGCAATCCATCAATTGTTACAAGCTTGTGCTAATTACACATTTAATTAATTATATCTCTTACACTAAAACGAAATTTTTTGATTGTTGTAATATGCCACTCTTACTCACAATTACTATATATACTCCTTAATTCAGTCTGAAGGATCGACATCTTCGACATCTTCAACATGATTTCTATCGACAACGAGATCTTATTTTTATACTCCTAATCTCCTTTTTTATATTTCATTTTATTCACATTGATTGTTCTGTAATATTGCCTATTGTGTTGGATAAAATATTTATTTTACCCCTTCTTCACAATCGTTGCCCAATTGAACACCTCCAAATCTCCGAAAATTACATCAATAATTAATGGCAATAGTGAAAATTAATAACAATACTAACAATGATATTAATAACAGAAATCATTAATATAATTGATGTATCACCAATTAATCAACTCCCGTATAGCTGCAACAGTTAGAAATATTAATTTGTTATATTTCTTTTTAGAAAAATTGATCTGAAAGAATTTGTTCGGGATTTATCAGATTTACCAGAATTACTAAACTTGTTCAAAGTTACAAAAGAAAAAATTTTCACAACAGACATAAATATTGTCCCGTTAATTCCTAAGGGATTCTGGAAAAATTTTAAATAGTGTATAACTTCTGTACTAGCTAGTCAGGCAAATGGAACAATGGAAATGGAACATTTCCTTTATTCTATCACTAAAGCCACTCGTTAACTAAAAAAAAAGAATGATCAAGGAATATTAAAGGTCAAGTAGCGCGATATAATTTTAAAGGGGAATATTTACCGCCAAAATGTTCCGATTCACTGACAAACAAAGTGAGGTCAACTAATCACGAGGCAATACGTTGGAATTCAGACAAGGGGAGGAGTCTTGAAGGATTTAAAAGGTCAAAATTTCGGAGCTGAAGCCAGTTCAGACCGATATAGTTGTTCGATACAGCAATAGTTCGGTGTTCATATCGACATAGCAGTAGCAGCAGTTCAAAAATTCAGACAGCAGTATTCTTCAATCCGATCTCTACGAGCGACAAAGGGAAGAATAACCCAGTGATCAATTTACTGGGATATTCTCTAACAACTGCTTTTAACATAGATAAAGAATCACTCCACCATAAATTAATAAGATTTTTTCTATCAGGATTCATCTCCCTCACAACAGAAAAAAACTTTTCTGACATGCTCTGTTCACTTGAAGTTTATGAAGTTGATTGATGTTTATATTTGTTTATGTTTATTTGTTTATTTTTGTGTTTATGACATTTAGTTTATGAGTTCGGAAAATTCCAATATGCAATTTCGGCGTTTAATGGCTGAAAATTCGCTAATGAATTGGGCAAGTTTCGAGAAGACAATATTGAAGGACTACATCACACAACAGAATCATCTATATCAAGTTCCAATCCTCACTAAAAAAGCTTTTCATAAATTACTTTCACAACATGCACTAAAATAAAGAAAGAAAAAAACGGGAAAAATTATAGAAAAAATGAAATGGGAAAGATTTTAATGTAGAAAGATGGAGTTATCAATCAATGATTGAAACAAATAATCTTAAATTTTATCCTTTGAAATTAAAATTACGGAGAAGTTAGAAAGATAGAAAGAATGGATTTGTAGTGTTTTACTGCAATGAATTTAGAAATTATTTCTAAGCGTTTCAACGTAAAATTTAAGTTCGACGAAATCAATAGATGTAATTAAATATTTTCTAATAGCTTATGATTTATTATCGAATGTTTTAATAAGATGTGAAAGGCTAAGTGATGAAAATTTTTCATCAACGATATTGATAAAAAATTGGAATGAACCAAAAAAAAAAAGTTTAATTGCTATACATACACGAAAATCAGTTGTTAATAATGTTTCGATATTATCTTTTCTTGAAATAAATCATTTTTTCAATGAAATGCTTGTCAGTGACAGAAATTTAATAATAGTATTTTCAATCGCCTAATTCTCAAATGCTTTCAATATTACTTGCTGTCAAAGTTAGGCCAAAGTTCGGTCTTAGACTTATCCAGATACGGAAAGTAACAACTAAATTGACTTCATAATTAATTAAGTTATTTAACGAGCAGTTAATTGCAGCTAGCATGCAGTCAATTTATGCAACTTAGCCACCGCTTGCCTTGCGGTCTTTACCCCATACTGCTGAGAACTTAACAATTGGATTAGTGAAATTACTCCATAATCTGTTTCAGGAAGAAATCCGAGATGTAGTTCATGAACCATCTGTCTTTCTGAATCAGTTGTCGTTCATAAATCAACAGAGACAAAATTTTCATTACCCTGTTCTTCACGTGAAGTTTATGATCTGGAAAATGCCAATACGCAGTTTCGGCGTTTAATGGCTGAAAAGGCAGTTAATAAAGTGGACAAGTCGCAAGAAGACAATATTAGAGTAAGGAAAAAATAAAATGATAAAATAATTGGAACTTGTTTTTTGATATGTGTTTAAATTCTTCGAAGGGAATTATATCTTTCGGTAATGTTCTCATAGCTTTACACCGCGCATACCGAAGCTATTAGAATTAAATGTTCTTATTTGTAAATTCAGAAGTATCCTAAACATTTGTAATTTTGATATAATTTCCAGGTGAGCTCGATTTTGCTATCCTCGCAAATTATAAAACAAAACCATCCTATATCAGTTTTTGAATATTATAGGTAAATGATTATTGTTATTTATATGTGTTAGTCTTTTTTAGCTAAAGAATTTGATAAAGAGCCGAGAAATGCGGCTGAAAGAACTCAAAGATCTGAATGCCGAATTACTGGAAAAAGCGCAAAATATGGAAAATAGTACTAACGAGAATAAATTTATCTCTTCATCATCACTCCAATCAACAACCTGAATTTATTTAGTTTTCAAAAAATTCAATCTTATAATTTATATCGATAATTTTACTCTGTTATGCCACAAGAGAAATGGAACATTTCCTTTATTCTATCGCCAAAACCATTCGTTAATTAAAAAAAAAAATAGTGTTGCGACTGAGACACAAATTCGAATTATAATGACATTTGGATAATTTTTACTGCATTTTAGTTGTATGCGCGAATTATGAAATAGCACTATTGGATATTGTTGTTGTTTTTAGGAGAGTGTGGGGTCAAGGGTGAAATCTTTTCTCAATGTTTTCATAGCTGCATGTACTGTTTAGTTTATTTTTATCTGATAATGTCCCGAATTGATTTTTTTTATAATTTTTTCCGGATATTTTAATTTTTTTACAATATTTCTAATACATAACTTAGTTTTTATTTATTAACTTCCTTTTGTTTTCAATTTTGATTACTTATGAATGTTTGAGATTCAAAGCTAATAATTGCAAGATTTTTTGTGTTAATAAATGGGACTAGAAAATTATTTCATTTCATTTCTTAATTCCATCAGTGGGATTGCAATTCATGTTTTAGAATAGGTCATCCGTATTCACATCATTTTTTTTTAAGGAGTAACTGTGTAAAGGCTATGTTTTCCTTAGATGTTACTAAACAATATATATTTGTTTTAGACATGCATGAAATGCTGATGTTTAGATCGACCAACATTACAGTAACATCAGTGAAGTGCTGTGCTTTTATATACTTTGAACTATTTGTTATTCTTTTTCCGATTTCATTTGCTCATTTTGCAAAAATTAGAGTAGGACGTTTGAAAATATGCCATATAGAGCTCTTTCCCAGGTGCAGAATATATCGAAATATGCGACGTGGAAAGCAGGAGAGCTAAAAGGTTCAAAATCAGTTACAAAAAATGCCAAAATACCATAGGTAGCAATTTCAGACTGCTTTTTTGCTTGAATTCATGACACTCCAGTATCTATTTTAGGAGTTAAAGCAAATAAACTACAGATATGTTTTCTTCTCTTATGCTTTCATGCATTTTTCTCTCACATGCTAAAGCTAGTAAGGAAATTTATTGTTCAAAGACTGAAATATCAATGAGCTTGGATTGAGCTAAAAACAATTGATCCAGGAGAAATTGAAGGACATAACATCCAGTATTGATCATTAAATGAAAGCATAAAACTTGTGTGGACAGAAAAGAAGTGTGATGAAGTTTAGGCGATTATCTTTTTTTTTTCAAAAAACCAATAGTAATGGGAATTGCCTTAAACCTTTTTTTTTTCTTTTTTTCTTTGTGAAAATCCCTTATTAATAATTATTAATTATTTTTCTATACACGAGTCGCTTATCTGGCGAAATGCAACTTGAAGTATCTATTATGATTTGTTTTGTTTCAGATTGCAGTACAGACCGATATAATAGTTAATCCGAGTCGCCAAAATTGATAACTGAAGATTTGAGATCACCGGAAATTAGTGCAAATTACTGGCGTCGATTGGAAGAGCAGCTAAATATTCAAAGTGAACGGAAAGCACGAATAAATTTTGAAGTCTGTTTATGTTGAATTCATGATTTTTTTATTATGGATAGCACAGAGAAATTTTAAGAACAAGAAAAATTTAATAAAATCATTTTAAAATACTTTTTGACTTGTTACAAATATAGTTTTTTTCTGGTGAAAATTATGAAACGGCTAATATTTTTATGTGGTAATATTTTCTCAATACATAGTAAAGTTGGAAAAATAATTCTGCATCCTTGTCAATAGTATCAAAATTGAAGTTTTTATGGCAGATGAATCAAAAAAGTGAACATTGTAGTTATCGATTCGTCTTGCTCAACTAAATGAAAAAGTTGTTGAGAAAGAGGAAGATTATTTGGCACTTAAGCATTATATTTCTGCCGAAGAAAGTACCGAACATCTTAGCGAATTTAAATTGAGTGAAAATAAGAAAATTGAAAAAGAAGATGAAGAAGATAATATGTTCAGAAAACTTGATCATCTCGTTATGAGTATTATGCAATTAAAAAAATAACATACATTAACTAAGTGCACTTCATACATTTAAAGTCTGCCGATTATCAATGTAAAACGTTTCATTAAATAATTTTGCTTCGAAATATTTCACGTCTTGTTTTTCTTAATTGACTATTAATTATTTTTTCTCTTTCATTGCTAAATGTCTTGGTATCAAATAATCTTTTCAAATAAAGTGATATTGCAGAGATTATTTGATATCGAGATATTTGGCAAGAAATAATAATCTTTTTCAAAATTTCATCTATTGTTTTGTCTGGTTATCTCTGTGAATTGATTAAGTTTCGGGAAACTGCGAGAAAAGAATGCATTCTATCTATCAGTTTTTCTTTATTAATTTATTCATTGTACTGTCATGTCTACCTTCTAAATTGATTTGTTTTCTGAGCAAATAAAGTTGCAATCACAGTAAATTCATATACTTTTTTACTAACTTTTAAAGCGATAGTTCATCTTGCATGTTTTGCAGTACTTATGCCTTATTTATTGCACAAAATTTCTTGCGCATCTTCCTTTTCTTTATTGTTTCTTTACTGTCTTTCTGCTAAGACTAAATGATTTAAGAATATATATGGCTGTGCTCTGATTTGTGCGAATATCACCAAAATTAGAAATTTTTCATCTCCATTATTTTGGTTTTTGATTTTGAATTTGATTGGATTTCCTCGCTTTTGCCAATTTTTTAGATCATGAAACAAATCATACGTTATCTTAAATAGTTGTTAATACGCAATTTCACATATGTTTTGAGTACTATTACTAATATTGAAATCGTTCTAGTAAAACAAAAATTTGCAAGTTTCTGATTATTAATTGTTATTCCATAAGTTACCGAAGACATTTTTTTTAATCTTACTTGCAATTCTTTACTTTGCAGTAAATTGATATTTCACTAAAATTTATTGCACCTTTTTTCTCTTTGACGTTAAGATTTAGAAATGATTTTCTTTTTCTTTCGATTTTCACGATTATGTATATATGATTAAGGTAATTTTTTTTCGAAATTTTTGTCTATTTCTAAATGCTAAAATGAGTAGCATTGAAGTATCTTTGGATAATTCAGGAAATATGTGGAATGAACATTGAAAGCAAGCACATGGATAATTTTCTAGTACCATACATATATATATATATTTATCCCATTAATTAATTAATATTTTAAAAGGATTGATGGTTGGTTTGTGTGTGCGTGCATGTTCATTTCGTTCCAATCTCTATAATATGTATGGATAGAATGGAAGATATATAGACTTTTATGAATGGTTAGATAGATCTTGGGGATGGGAACATGGTGACACCTGTCGTGGTTGTCATTGTCACGCTAAACAATCAGCGAGGTCATCAAGTTCGATTTTCGATGCTTGTTTGTGACTAATATTTTACGGATGAATGAATGTCTTTGAATATGTATAATTCTTTCGTTTGAAGCTGAAAAAAGGTAAAAATATTGGTATGCTGGTTTTAATTCCATGTGAAGAATTTTACTTTTACTTAAGAAATTACATAAGATATCATAGCGATATCAAAATACATTATCAATAATTTCATCTTCAAAGTACTAATGATTGATAGTATTTTAGATATCTTATCAAGTATTGTAATCCACAATTTTTTTCCTTTCTTCTTTCCGATCTTTGAACCTAGCAAAAGTATTATTCAGTTATTTAGGTATATCACTTCATTATATGCTATTTCTCAATATATAAATTCATGTTTAGAACGAAAAAAATTGAGATAATCAATTTTGTAATTTCTAAAAAAAATTCACTCAGCGATGACAAGTGTAAATATCAAACAAGTAAAAAAGTTGCAGAAAATCTAGTAAAAAAAAAGTCGCTGATATCCTTCTAATCAATTCATTATTTAAAAAAAAAAAAAAACATCTTCATAAATCCATTTCTTTCGTTACAACTTTCGTCGGCTCAATGTATCATCAATTCGATTTGCCTAGACTTATTGTTGCTTCTTTGCTAACATTCAGAAGCGAGAAATGATTTTAACAATTCGGAAATCCGATTAGAATTAGATTAAAAAAATGCAATTGGACTTCACGCTGCTCATAAAATTCAAGTATTTCAGAAAATCTAAGAAAAAATCACTCATTATCAAAAATTATTCGCAAATATTTAGAAGGGAAAGAAAAAAGAGAGCGAGAAGATAATTGCTATTTGATAACAGGTCTGTTGACGCAAAATTATTCCATATATAAATCAATCAGTAATTAATTGCTTATTTCTGATATGACGAAGTAATATTTGAAAGAGGATAGAAAAAGGGCAAAAGGACAGGATGAACGGTAAATGAGATGACAGGAAGAGAAAGGTAAATGCGGTCACCTGAAAGAAATTCAATTTGATTTGATAGACAAGGGTGGATAGGGAAAGATTTGGAAGAGAAAGGAGACATGGCCAATTAATTGCATTATGCTATTAAGCATGGCGATTATACCTGAAACACCTGATATTTCCGCGATAATCTCAGTGTACCAAATCATAAACATATATATGTTTATATCTATTTAGTTTTTTCTCATGTTTTTTTTTATTTTTATTTATCTTTTTTTTACAAATTACAAAGTTGAATTTAAAAATATATTATGCAAGAAAAATTTTAAAGTTTTAAGTTTAACTATTGAAAAATTGAAATAACAGTTTAAATTTTGCATTTCCTTTATTTTTATCTTTCTTTCAAATATTTTTACTTATTGATTCATTTTTATTTTTATTTTTTTTATGCACTAGCATTTTTAAGTTATTTTTCATACTTTATTACTATTAAAATGATTAAATGTATTTGATTTTGTTCAAACTTTGTTACTCAACTTTTTAATTAAAATTCAAGAAATAAATAAGATATTATTGCTATTATTAATTGGCATTATTATTGTTATCATTATCATTATTATATATTGGTTATTTGTGATAAAAATAAAATTTTTGCCATTGGATAGTCTTATCGTATTATTATTAAAAACACAATACTATTAAAATATTAATACCTCATTTTTTTCTCGTGCTATAGTGTTATCAATCCATTTAAACTTCTAAATTGTACAATAATTGAATTGTAGCAGATATTTTACAACAATGGAAATAATGTTACAGTATGCCGAAAAAATTTGTGAACTTTTCAACTTACATCACTTCTTTTTTCAATCATAGGGATATTATCATCGTAAACTATGAATTTGCTAATTACTCGATATTCATTACTCATTTATCTTTTTCTTTATTTTTAATCATTTCACAGTTTTTTTTTTTTTTTATCCAATATAATCGATGGTAATAATATAACAATAATTAATATGATTTTATTAGCTCAGCAAATGATCATACAATATGATGCTATCATAAAAGCCAATTATTATCGTAAATTAGTATTGGATGCTATCAAATAAATGTTCAATTTAATGGATGAGCATAAAAGGGAAAAAAGGATGAATGATGGATGAATCGATTCCAGTGGGATTTCAAATGAATCAAAATGGTTTATATGTCATCATACAACAATCACTCCATCAAATCTTTTGATAAATATCACCGCTCTCGAATATTTGAATACTGTATCATCTCATGGGATTGTTCATTGTCCATTTTTGTGTTGTGTTACAATGAAAAAAAAAAAAAAAGAAAATAAGAAAGAAAGAATGCCGACATATCAACAATGTAAAGGTTAATTTTGATCAATTTATATTATCATTAGTTATATATCAAAGTTCAAAGGTTAATTTTTCTTTTTTTTGATTCATTCCTTTTATTTATGATTAAAGATTTTTCTTTAAATCAGAGGAATGATTAAAGATTTTTCTTTAAATCAGAATATTATTGTTATTCATTTACTAATTATATAATATTCATTAGCAATAACGTAAATATATCTAATTAGATCCATATTCGATATGCCAAACTACTAAGTGAGCATATTATTTATCTAGAATAAGAAAAAAAATTTTTTTATTTTTTCTAATAAAAAAATTTAAAATTTATATATCAAATTCTTGAATAAAAAAGAAAAAAAAGAATGAAAAATTAAAAATACGAAAATAAAAAGGAAAAGTAATTGATGTTTTTTGTTCATAAATTTTTTTTATATTTCAAAAAAAAGTGATATTTTCATTATTCATTTTTCCTA
Organism: Onchocerca lupi; assembly: GCA_028564675.1. Lineage (NCBI taxonomy): Eukaryota > Metazoa > Nematoda > Chromadorea > Rhabditida > Onchocercidae > Onchocerca > Onchocerca lupi. The sequence goes on along the minus strand of JAOVVO010001052.1, from coordinate 9,130 downwards.
TTATATTCCTATTATTTGATAATTTATTGAAAAAAATAAATTAAAAATTTTTATTTAAAATTTATGGATATCATTCTTCTTACATTTATTTACTGTTTTAATTTTTTTTTGGAAGAATCTTTCTACTAATTATTAATATTATTGTTATTCATTTACTAATTATATAATATTCATTAGCAATAACGTAAATATATCTAATTAGATCCATATTCGATATGCCAAACTACTAAGTGAGCATATTATTTATGCAAAGATGGACAATTATCCTCTTTTCCCATAGAAATGCTTTCTTTGGTTGAGAAACGAAGAAGATATTTCACTTCAATTCATCTTTTTACCCTAAAGGACACCAAATAAGAAGGATAGAACGGGAAAGTGGACAAAATTCTCATACTTGACACTTCTAAATGCAAGAAAAGCATCTAGGCCTAGGCTCAGAAATCGTCTAGGCCTTGGGCATCCGTTAACCTCACTTAATGTTCTCATACCGTAATTAATGGATAATATTTGAGTGATAAAATAGCCTAAAGTCCTTGGGAAATATAATGGGTTTAGTTTTTTATCCCTTTAACATACTAATGAAAATGAAATTTGCAAGAATTATTAAAGCAATTTTTTTAGAATAAAAATTATAAAAAACTATCGAAGCAATTTTTCGGAATAAATGGTAAAAATGAAAATTTTTTTAATTTGTCAATTATAATTTAAGAAGATTATGTATATATTGCATAATTTGTTTTTCGTATATATAAACAAAAAGATGGAGAGATATTTAATAATTAATGCCAAGCAATCAAATTTAGCTTTTTTTTTGCTTTTTTTAAATCTTGTAATAATAGATACAAGCAATTGATTGGAAGAAAAAATTGGGAATCGAAATTTTATGCGGTTTTAAATTCAATCAAAATCAATTCAAAATTTATTTGAAATAAGGAAAATACTCAAAATTTATAGTCTTAATTAAAAGAAAATTTGAAAATTTTATTACTTCGGTGTGTAGCATTTAAAATTTACTTGAATTAATCCAAAATTTATTGACGTTTAAGCAAAATGGAATAATTGATTGATTTTGAGGTTTTTGAAATTTTCATTTTTCGGATCTCTTTTCCTTGCTTTTTTGCTTTTTGTTAAAGTTATAAAATTTTTTTCCAAACAATTTGCAAATGATTGACTGCCGAAAATACAATAGATTTCCCTCTTTTTTGCCATATCGAAAAAAAAATTATATTTTCACTCAAATCTTTTTTTTTTTTTGATAAATCAAAAAAAAAAAAAAATCAAAAAAGATAATCAATTGATCGTTCGTTTTTTTTTTTTTCAATTAATTTTAGACATCATATCATCAATAAAGCAGCTATATATTATGGATATTCCGAGCAATTATAGCTACCATCAATTCATTAGCTCATAAAACATTTATAGATATCATGTATGCGTATGTGTGTGTGTGTGTGTGTGTGTCATGTCTGTACATTGACAATTTATTTTGAACTTTGATCTCAGTTCCTCATCCTTTTCCGTTTTTCCTACTCTTCGAGAATGAAATGGATACATTGAGCTTCTTGTCATCAAAGTCGATTAATTCTGATCAAACGGGTAATAGACCTAGAAGCATATGCTACATAAAGTGACCATAAGACTACTTGCATGCAAGAATTCCATTTCAGAATTTATACTTGAAATGACCAAAAAGACTATTATCATACAAGAAATCAAATTTAAAATCAATATTCATTCTCATTTTATCAATAAATAATGAAACAAGAAGTGAAAAAAAATTTTTGCATTTTATAAAATTGTAAATAATTTGGTTGATAATAATAATAATGTAATAACAATGATAATGATGATGTTAATGATAATAGCAACATTGATACTAGATTCTTTAACATCAATATTACTATTATCATTAACATCATCACAAGCAATGATAATAATAGGCCACAATTTAATTAAAATTAAGTTATATTGTTACTTCTTTTTTTTTAATTTTATCAGATTATCATTTTGTTTGATATTTTTACAAGACACATACTTTTTAAGTATTATTAGATTTTGAAAAGACTTATTATTTAAATGGATATTTTTTTTCGTTTTCCAAGTTTTTTTAAAAAATTAGATTCATATTCTATGTTATTTAAATTTCGATGATACACCTAAATTTTTAAATGGAACAGAGAAATGATTACAAATTTCAGCCTAATCTATTTCAAAATTATTAATCTTGCTTGAATGAATTTCATTTCTATCGGCAATTTCATTATTTATTTTAAAACTTCGAAGAAATTGAAGTTTTATAAGTTCTATTATTTTCTAGCAAAAAAAAAAAAAAAATTCTAGAAGTTAATAATAGAAAAAAGAAAAAAAAGTATAAATGAACAGCTTACGTGAATGCATAAACTTATCCATTGTTTGTGATCGGAAGAAAAGTAACGTGATCTGATACTTATCGTACATTATTGCTTTTTTTGGCCATGAAATAAAGATTATAAGGCTCAGTCTACTACAATCATCTTTTTAGCCAAGAAATGAGCATCTGATATTATATAATATCGATTTTGGCCAAGAAATAAGAAATGAAAAAGTGACAAGCAATATAATTTAATCATAGATCCAATAATAAGAACTGAATTGAATATTTAAAAGATTTTAGTATTGTTGACAACAATAAATAATGATGTATAATCACATGACGTACATATGGATTATTTATAAAAATATTTATGAAAATTTGTTCCCTTACATTCAATAAAAAAAATCTGTGAAATAAGTATGATGAAATAAGTCGATGAAATAAAATTTCTGAAATAATCTATGAAATATCAATAAAATCTATGAAATAAGTATAATAATTATTATTACACTACTTTGTACGATAATATTTTAAAATATTCAAATATTCATAATTTTACATTATTAAAATATTTAAATAATATAAAAATATGAGTGGATTTTTCTCTTTCTCTCTCCCTCTCTCTCTCTCATACTTTAAAAGATGAATTAATAGTTATAAATGAAGATAGTTAAATAATCAACGAAAATTATGAGATATTTTGGTATTATTAATTAGATAGAGTCAACAGGTATCAGTGTTATAAAATATAATGTACTTATATAACAAAAAAAAAAAAAAAAAAACAAGACAACGGAAAAGTTAATTTTTTCGATATTGAAACATAATAATTTCTTATTTCAAAATTAAATAAATCAGAGCAACGTTTCATTAATAACTATAAGTTACGAGTACTTTTACAGGAATCGATGATACATGATATTAATGATACAATGATACATGATATTACTGTATGGTTCACGAGAGTATTAAAAATAAGAGTAGTTATTTTCTTATTAAGAAAAGTCAAAAAATGCAAACTATTATAATGAAGTATATTTTTACAAAGCAGCTAAGGATAAAAATTATTAATATGTCATGGAAATCGATGATAAATTCAATATTATTCAGAATGAGCAAAAAATTTTGAGTATTTTACGCAAATCAATAATACGTAATGTTATCCGTGAAAGAATGGAAATTATGAATACTTTATATATATTAATGATAAAACTGATATTATCTTGAATGATGGAAGATTTGCGAATATTTCATGTAAAATAATGAAAAAAAAAAAAAAAGGAAAAAAGAAAAATCATCCTTTCATCGTCTTCTTGCATTTCTTTTTTTCTTTCTTTCTTTTTTGTTGAAATGTTTTGTCATAAAATTAGTTGAAAAAATGAAAAAAAAAAAAAAAAAAGTGCAATGTTCACATAAAATGGCTGTTTGTGCAAAAAGATTTGAAGAGAAATGCAAATGTTGGAGAAAGTATGCTTTTACTTTTTTTTTTCTTTCCCTCCCTTCTCACATCTCTCCGCTTTCACTATCATCTTTTAACAAATCAGAAAAAGCTTTTAAGGCGGTACCACGATAATTTTTTGGATCGATTCATTCAGGATACGGTAATTTCTTGATGAAATGTAAAGAGAATGATGGCAATGAGGAGAAATGGGATAAATTAGCTCTCATGTTCAATCTATTGAGAAGCTTTTCTGAGCGAGATGCTCATCGGTATCGACCAATGTGAAGCGTGTCAACCCATTTCAACGCAAATGCCATATTTATCAGCCCACCTTCTCCTCCTCCTCCTCCTCCTCACCAACTTTAAACTTCTAAATAACTGATCGACTTACTCCGGTTGTTGCCGGAATTATTTTTATTCCCTGAAAAATTCATTTCTTATCTTTTGAAAATTAATTGGATCAAATCTAATTTATAGTTATTTCCGGCCGCATTTTCTTTTTTATTGGCCGCTGATAAAGTATATATAAATAATCGTACACGTTATTACGTAAACAAAAAAAAAAGAAAAAGAAAAAGGAGAGAAAAAAGAAATGCAATCATCGCAACGGTTATATCCTGGGTTGAATACGATTACATCTACTGCTACAATGACACGGTATTCACCTACCGCAACCGGAGCAACAACTGCAGCAGCTGCATACCGTACTCGAATGCCTAGTGTAGGTATTCATAAACTTATCATTATCATTATTATTATCATAAAACTATTCTCTTTCTATTCATTCCTTTTTTTTTCTTTGCTTATTTACTCAAAATATATTTGTTTACTTTTGAATATATTTTTATTAAAATTATGGAGAAATTAAATTCTTATTAAATTAGTCAATTAAAATTAGTAAATATATTAGTACCACTGATCGTAGTAATTAATAATAATAATAGTAGAAACAAATTAAATAATTAAGACAATATGTTCAAAAGATAGTGAAAGAATGTAACAATTACAAACATGTATAATAAATATATTTATTCATTTATGAATGAATTCCTCTCCACTTTCAACTTAATGTTACCATCGAATGAATTGAAATTATCCGCAAAAATTCGTCAAATAATAGCTGTGAACTATTCACTCATTTTACTGAAATATTCATTCATTTGCTACTGATATCTTTGCATTTTATATTTTATGTTTATCTATGTGTGTATGTGTGTGTGTGTGTGTGTGTTTGTACAATTACAAATATATTTATTTGTTTGTTTATTTATTTATCATTTATTCATTTATTTATTTATTCATTTGTTTATGCATATATTTATATATTTCTTCATGTGCTTATTTGTGTGTATTTGCAAATACGTTTTTTTATTTATTCATTATTTATTCATTTATTTATTTGCTTACTTATTTACTATCTATTATATATTATTCAGTTCTAAAAATTCAGATCATTTTTATAAAAAAAAAAAAGGAAAAACCAACAATGAAATGACACTAACTATGCATATACGTACATATGAATATAAATATACACTAGCTCGAAATTTACTCAGAAATCAAACGTTAATAAATATTGTTAAGTAATAATATGCAAACGGAAAATAATATTATACAAGTTTTTGCTTTTGACCCATTTTTTTTCTTAGCCAACTTTTAATCAATTTGATCTTCATGTTTTTTTACTTGATTTTAAAGAAAAACTAACCGAAATTTACGAAATTTAATTATCTCGTCAATTTTCACCATGCTCTTTCACAGTTGTTCACTCCAAATCTGGGATAGTTTTGAAGTAACATTTGCTTAATATCACTAATTATTAACTACTGGTTTCAAAACATGACAGCTTATTTTACATATGATCTCAAATTACTATTGCTTAAATAGTTTTTTTTTGTCTTTAAATTTTTAGTTATAGAAAAACATAATAAAGCAATTTAAAATCTGAAATCATTTGAGTAATTTTTTCTTTTCTTTAAAATTTTTCTTACATTATTTTGTTTTACACAACAATTTTGATGAACTTATCTAATTGGCATGTAAGTATTATTTTATGTCTAGATTTTCTCAAATATTTCGATATTTATTGAATGATTAGGATTTTTCTAATTTTTCCAACTTTGCTATGCTTTATTTTTCAAAACTTTCTAGATAACTCCTCGATGGGAATGACAAAATCACAAATTTTATTCAATTGCATTTAAACTTGACTTTATTAATTGAAGAAAAGCTGACTCAACAATCGATATACAAATTTTTAATGAGAATAATGTAAACTAGAAAATCACCGGCTGAAAAAGGCTGAATGACAATGAATCCAAAGCATGCAATCATTATTGTCAAAATCACAAATTTCTTTCTTTTATCGCCATTTTAATTTCATTCTTAATTAACTCAACTTCAAACTTCTTAATCATTTACTCGTCAAAAAGTTTCTTGTCTAAAATGAAGCAATATTATTTTTAATTAATTTCCGTAAAAGTTTGACTTTACAAATATCTTTCAAATATTTATGTTAATCTTTTCATATTTTATAAAAATTTTTCCAAATTAATATTTTCGGAAACTTTCATGGTTATAATATTCAACTAACATAATCATAATATCTATCATATGCTTATTCCATCTTATATGCCAATTTAATTACTTAAACTTTGGTTTTTATATTAGAATATAAGTTTTATTTATGTAGTTGTTTTAATTTCTTTCTTTTCGAAATTTTCAGAATTTTCAAGCAAATTCAATTTTTGGTACTTTCGACGATACCTTATTTCAAGCAAGAGCAGCACAAGCTGCTCTTGCTGAAATTGACGTCAAAAATGTCAACATGGCTGCTAGTGGAATGCTTCGACCGTCTGATATGTTTACGTACGTGGCGACATTTTTTTTTCTTTATTCTTAGTACTAAAAAAATTTCAAAATTTTGTACGATCATAAATTTTGAATTTCGAGCGAATTTCTCTGATTCCGATATTCCCTTTAATTTCGACCATTTATTTGATTCGAATCATTTATATAAATAAAAATATAAATGTTCGTTGTGGCTTTTGACACAACGTTGTAAGTTCGTCACCGATTACTTTTGAAATTTTGGTGCAACAAATGAGCGGACATTTTTATTTCTATAGACTAGGTGGACTGGTCAAACGAAGTGTGGCCTGGTACAGCTAGCAAATAAATAAAATTATCAATCATTTATCAGCTAAGAATTTCCAATCATTCTTCCAGCTATCATCCTACCGCAGCTACACATTTGCCATCATCTGGTGAATTCGATTCATCCACAATTTCGCAAAGTTCAATTATTGACACATCCATGAATCATGCAGCTGATTCAATGGCTTCGTTACAGGTAAATTATTTCCGAATCAGTAATTAATCTTTTTTTTTTCCTTTTATTGGTCATTTAATAGTATTGCTTAAATTATTCAAATAACAAAAACGCTTCATTTTTCCGTCATTTTCTATTCCTGTCATTCCTGATATTTTGTATATTATTTCCAGCATGTAATGGCAATGCAACATTATCCAACTGCACAATTTTCTCAATATCCAATACCGTCACCGTTTGCAACTGCTACTGCAGTTGTTGCATCACAAAGTGCTGCTGCTGCTGCTGCTGCTGCAATGCCGATATATCCATTATCAACTCAAACTACAGGTTCTAATCAAAGAAAATAACATTTTTGATTTAAAAAAATTACAATTTTATTTTTTACAAATATTCATTCTCTTTTTTTCCCAAACAAAAACATTCATATTTTATTAAATTTTCATGAAATTAACAAATTTTTAATTAATAATTCGGAATTTTTTTGATTAAATTAACATTCTTAAATATATACATAATGAATAAAAAACAATATTAAATTTAGCAATAATTTTATAGCTAATTAATCATGAATAATAATAAAATGAAATAAACTCATAGAAAAAAGAAGTGAAGAAATGTGCATTTTGCAGAATTAGACACAGATCCACGTGAATTGGAACGTTTTGCGGAACATTTCAAGCAAAGGCGTATCAAATTAGGCGTAACTCAAGCGGACGTTGGAAAAGCTCTTGCACATTTAAAAATGCCGGGTGTTGGCTCATTAAGTCAATCAACAATTTGCCGATTTGAAAGTCTTACATTATCACATAACAATATGGTAGCACTGAAACCTATCTTACATTCATGGCTTGAAAAGGTTTTTTTTATTAAAATTGATTTTTTAATTTTCATAAAATTCAAAATTTTCATAAGATTTTTAATTTTTTATAAAAAACTCATGAATTTTTTCTCATATCGAATAACTATTATTTAAGTGTTTAAATATTTGAATGAAATATTTGATAATAATTTTGTATGAATTGAATAATCAATAAAAAATTGATTATTTTCAATTTTACTATTTATTTTAAATATGTGACAAGAAATTTTGCAATAAATATTTTTAATTTTATTTGCATTTTGAAAATTTAAAAAAAAAAAATGGGGTAAAAAAGGTTTGGTGTATTTGACATTTGCTTTTTATTAAAATGAATATTTTTCATAATATTGTTTATTATATGGTTAGCCGTGCGCAAGTAAATTGTATATTTCACGTACGTAACTTGCATATTTTTATTAGGCCGAAGAAGTAACAAAAACGAAAGATATAACAGGTGATGCACAAGGTATTTTACCAAATTTGGATAAAAAAAGGAAGCGAACATCCATTGCTGCGCCTGAGAAACGCTTGCTAGAAGATTATTTTCGGTAATAAAATTCTTTTTTCTTTTTAATTTGATATTTACAAAAAATTTATAACTCTCTCTGTCTCGTTTCTTTCTTTTATTTCATTTTTATAAATGATATGCCTCGTTTTTAATGGTATATTTGCATCATTAATTTAACAAATAAGTAAATTGATTGAAATGAAGAGTTAATTGAGTAATTTAATATCCTCAATTTCCTTCTGGAATATAATTATTGATTGCATTTCATGATATAATTATTTCCAATTCTTTTATACTTGATCAAATTCTTAAATATTATATATAATATGTTGCATATCAAAATAATGTTGACAGTTTTTTTCCCTGAAGTATTTTTCCTTCAGTATTTGTCTGATTTAAAAATAATAGTTATTTCCGAATAAAATATAAAGGATAATTTATAATAATAATATTGGTGAATTGAAACGCCTTAAGAAAGAAATTTCTTGAAGCATTTCAATTCACCAAAATTATTATTATTATTGTTATCATTATTAAATAACACCATTATTATTGTGTTATGAACATTATCAATTATTGTATTGCTATTGATGAATATTATTCATTATCATTATTATTATTATTATTATTATTAT
>JAOVVO010001051.1:0-19562 GCA_028564675.1 Onchocerca lupi | reverse complement strand
TATCCAGTTTTAATATTTTCTCATGGCCTAGCTGCATGTCGCAACTTTTATTCAATTTATTGCTCATCATTGGCAAGTTATGGTTATGTTGTAGCAGTTGTTGAGCATAGGTAATTCATGTTGTTTGGATGAAAATAATAAAGTAATACGAAATTTGTTATATTACTACAACAGTAGCTGAAAGATAGTGCTGTAGTTTTACAAAAATTTGCAACATTGACCTCTCTTCCCGTTAAATTTTTAAGATTTTTCGGTAAACCGACTTGAACTTATAACTTTCCAGAGATCGTTCAGCTTGTTGGACGTATAAATTGGAAACTGATAATGCGACAGGAAGGAGAATAGAAGTGCCGGTGAAATTTCGTAAACTTATGCCAAACGAGGACGAATTCCAGTTACGAAATAGACAAGTTTCTAAATTTCCGCCTTGTTTATTAAATCTGTTGATAATGATTTGAACTGAATTTCACATAAGCCAAAGAAATGTACAAGAGAAGAAGCAGGCAGTCGAAGAATGAAATTAATGCTAATGATTCGGTAAAAATATGAAATCCAATAGAAATACGAACCCCATAATGTGAATTAGACTTCTGAACTAGAAGTGAACCTATAAACCTGTCAGTTTTGTTACGCTTTTTTTTTGTATATAAGCTTAGCAAAAAAAAGGTTAGTCAGGTATTACTTTTCTTTAAGTAACTGATTGAAAAGTACTATTGCATTAAAATAATTATTTTAAAATAAAATAGCGGAATTCTTTCAGCTTCAAAAACGAGTAGCGGAATGTATTAAAACATTACACATACTAGAAGAGTTAAATCTGGGACAGCATAATTCGGACCAACAAACTGGAAAAAAATTATTGCTGGGAAATGATTTTGCATGGTCACAGTTCAAGGTTTTCTCATGATTAAAATGTCATGCATAAATTTCATTTGAAGTAGTTTCTTCAAATTTCAACTTAATTTTATTTATGGAAATCAGTATTTTTTGTAGACTTTCTAATTTTAGATATTGAGATTCTCAGAAAATTTGTAAGTTTGCTGGATTTTCTAAAATATTTTGAAATGATTTATAGGGTCGCTTAGATACAGATAGGGTATTTATTGCTGGTCATTCGTTTGGTGGTTCAACAGCTATTGCAACAGCAGCAGCTTTACCTACTAATATTTCTGTGAGTTTTTTTTCTAGTGAGATGAAATTCTTTTCACTTTTAATGAATCGAAATAAAATATACCTTAATTCTTCATTTCCAGGCTGCCGTACTACTCGACGGATGGATGTTTCCCATTGATAAGGGACTGCTTACACGTGTTCGACAATCTATTTTGTTTATGAACGCAGAAGACTTTCAATCGGAAGAAAGCATAAAAGATATGTTGCAAGTCGTCGAAAATTCAAAGCATAGCGTTTTACTTACACTTAAGTATGTCTAAAAAATTTTGGAACATGATTCAAATTTTCAGATTTTAGGAAGAAAAGTTAACGAAACAGAAAGAAAATTAAAAAAGTCAATGTGATAAATTTTTCTAGTGTGGCACACATGGAAGTTACAATATTTTACAACATTTTTTGAATAACTTTATAATTTAATATTTTCATGAAACATCACCTGAAATTAGAAAAATATGGAAATAATCATATGCAACAGATATCAGATATCGAAAAGCGATTGCTTTTAATAAAATATTGAGACAATTTTGAATTTCAGTGGAGCCTTGCACCAGTCTTTCACAGATTTTCCTATTTTGATTCCGAAAAAACTCAGAAGATTGTTAAACTTAAAAACTTTACGTGATCCGAAGCAATATTCCGAAACAATGATTGAATTAACTGCGCATTTCCTGAAATCTTATAATGAAGACTTTCGTGCCGCTTTTCCTAATTTATTGACATATAAAAATATCATCACGATAGGAGCGAAATTTCCTTGAAAATCAGCAATATTCCCATAAATGTACGCTTTTACGACTTCTTTTTTGGAATCTATTTAATCTTCAACCTACCTGTATGAATTCCACTTCTTGCTTGCTTCACTTGCAACATTTATTTAATCTTTGCCTATTTCACCCATATAAATTCCACTTATTACTTGCTTTCTTAATAGGTGCACAAATTCATTGTGAAAATGAAAAAAAATCCTCAATATTTTGCAAAATGAAAGCTGAAATGTGAAATCAGGCTTAACCCATCTGAAATTATATTGTCTGGAATTATTAGACGGTAGTACATCGCTTTTTTTTTAAACAACTATTATTTCTTTCTTTATCTTTTTTTGCTGATACTAATTTTAAAATGTTCCACTCAATTCATCATTTAGTCCAACTATTAGTGATTTATTCGACAGAAACCAAATGTCTTCATCCATATTATTTAAACAATATCTATACTTGCTCAGGATAGCTGGATTATATTTTCCTTAGCATACGTATAATACTGTGCAAAAACATAAATAAATCTTCTTTGATAGATTGTTCATTGATTGGGAGTTTTGAAATTTGACAGTTCACTTAAATCACTGGTTGAGATAGTGATTGTATCATTCATTCTCAAGATGGCATGATCGATCATACCGATCGGTGTGACCAATGAATCAACGACATAGTGCGACTGGTCTGCCTTTACTGCATTAAATTTGCCAGTCACATGAGTACGCTCGTGCATGTCGAGCTCTACCTGAAGTCATATCCAAAATAATTCTTTGTGTTGATCATGATTTAATTCATTCAAGATAATAAATCAACAGATTTTTTTCTTTGAAACATCCAAATCCGGCCAATTTCTTGCTTATCTTGCATAAGACTAGAGTGCTATTAAAGCTGAACGATAATGCTTTTACATTCCGTATAAAAATGGTATGCACATAAATCTGGTTTCTTAGCCTAATGCAATAAATGCATTTATATTGTACTGACCTTTCCGAAATGAAAAAAGCAAACCTGTTTGCCTCCCAAAAAAGACATAAGTCTCAGGAAACGTTCTCTCAGTTCAGCTCTTTGTTTCTGATCCAAATTTTCATGTTCCACAGCAGACTTATCGCAAGCCGGACTTTCCCTTTCGTCTTCTACCATCGCTGGAAACATCAATTACCACTCTCTACTTTAATTTTTCGAAAATTTAATCGACCCCGAGCAAATACGCAAACAGCCAAGCAGTTGCGAAGCATAGCAGAACCATCTTCTGCTCGCAGAGACATTTAGGAATGACAATTTAAATCAACGAATTAACAGCTTGATTTATATTTCGTTTAATTTTTAAAATTTTTATGGAAGTCTAAGACTACGTGATATCACTGCAGCGGACTAATCGCAAGAAATTTCCGGGATGTCCCGCCACTTCAACCCCATTTTCTTTTATTAAAATTAATAAATTTTAGAACCTTACATCACTATTTGACGAGAACCTATTTTTTCATTCCTGAGGAATTTATCATTCTCTTGCCTGACCAATGAATTGAATAATGACTGCATGAAGCAGATGGAAAACATGAAAATCCCACAGATTGTGAAACAATACACAATTTATTTCATTTTATTCATGTATAAAAACAATAACGAATTGCACAATAAGCGCTTAAATACTTTAAATAATGCCAATTTTATTTGCAACGTCTAAAGCGTCATAATCAGGTGCTAGACGTACATAAGCCTTCTTCTCGTGATTAGGCGTTACCAAAGTATTCACCTATAATCAAACATCATCATATTATTAACAATATTAATCACTCTAATATTTCAACTGCAATAAAATAATAACTGCAATAAGTACCTTCTGCACATCAATATTGTAAAGTTTTTTGACAGCCAATCGTATTTGCGGCTTATTCGATTTGATATCAACAATGAAAACCAGAGTATTTGTATCTTCGATCTTTTTCATTGCCGATTCAGTTGTTAATGGGTGTTTAATGATAGCATATGCATCAAGTTTTTCACGCTTAGGAACGGATTTTCGTGGATAACGAGGCGACCGTGGTAGAGTTAGTGTACGCGGTCTATGGAAATGCACAGATGTTCTGACCTGAAATGACGAAAAAACTAACAACAGGAGTAATTTTTCGTCCATTTAAAATAATGGATTACTCGAAATACAGGGAAAACTGTTTAAACATGTACCCCTTTCTTATGGACTTTGAAATGTCCTTTGGCAACCTTCTTCTTAGCATCTAAAGCCTTCGCCGCTTTTGGCTTACCAGTTCCTGCAAATCGATTGAAAAATAACGAGAAAAAAAAAAGCAATATGAAGATAAGCAAACAATAGATGGAAACATTCCAAAAAAAAAAAAAAAAATAAGGCTTACCTTTTTCTCCTTTATCTGATCCAACGGTACCTTTTTTCGAAACCTGCTTTGGAGCCATTTTATTTAGACCCTGAAAGAATTCTTTCAGCGTTTTTAAACCAGATGCATCTTGAAATCACATGCAAAACTCGAAGACTTGAACAGTTCCCAGAACTTAAAAAACTTCAATAGAAACTAAAAAGTGACAGTCGCATGATAATCATACAATTCCTGATTCCAGGGCCATTACCAGCAGAAAATTTAAACAAATATTTTTTTGTTGCTTTTTAAGCAATTCAAATCAAAGTCATACTTCATATTTATTTTCAACACGGACAATTTATTTTATTGCTGTAATAGTAAATGAATGTAATAGAGTTTCAAATTTTAGCAAATATTTGCAAAAATGTAATATGTTTTGAAAGAACTTACTGAATATTCCAAATTATTCACAAGTAAAAACATGGATACACAAAATTAATCAAAAAAAAGATCAACTCCAAATTTAAAATATGATATATTTCAAAATGACACATGCATTTAGATATGGGTGTGAGTAATCTTGGAATAATGTTACAAATACTTAATAATTTTAATTATAAACTGCATTATTGCATCACTAGTTATTTAAACTATAAATTATTAAAAAAAAGAAACATTTTCATCAAATAAATGAGAAAAATTTGATTTTTACAGATCCAAAAAAGTCTTTGGAAAGCAGTAATAGAACCCGTTACAAACATGACTCTTGACTGAACTGCCGGGAAAAACGATGGTTTACGTCACGTATCAATCTTTTACGATTCAGTTCCTTCGCAATTCGTTTTGGACTCCTCTCGAACAGCAGATATGCAAAAAGGCACATCAAGATAAAAACTACAAACAATATGCATATAACTACACCAAATATTATCTGATAAGTCAGCAATTCTTTTCGAATTTTCACTTCGAGAGATGAAACTGTTGTTGTCATGTATTGTACCAGCTGAAAATAAACTAATAAATTGAAAAGTAAAAATCAAATGTAATATATCTACAAATAAGCAGATTTGAATCAATAATGAATGTTAAGTTGTCATCCATCTCTGCGGACAAAAGGAAAAAAACTTTAAAAAATAATTAGAATATCTTTAAAAAAAAAGAAAGTACTTTCGATTTAAAAAAAGAAGACAAGATCGCATAACTCATACATATCGCAACTTTTCAAGTAAAAACTGACCGATGGGATGTATATATTCCAGAATGACACAGACTCCCAGCGGTAATCGCGTTCTAATATACCGGGTTTGGCAAAATCAGAATATAACGAGTAATTGAAATTGAGGTACCAATGTCGCCGTGGCTCAAAAGCTAACCAACTAGAATCCATTGGAATATTTGGATTCCTAAGAAATTGCTTTCAATATTCACGAATAAAATATAGATGAAGCATTTTTTGCACGTAAATAATTCAAAGAGACCACTGTATAGTAGTTAGGTCGAAATAATCAGAACATGAACTGCTAGTCGATTTCGAATCATATTTTTGATCAAATTTTTAGAAAAGAATATTAAATAGGATAAGATGGCATAGGATACGCAGAAAATAACAAATATGCTAAGCACAACATACATGTACATCGCAAACTGCCGAAATATAGTCGTTAAAAGGTGACTAGCATTTCGATCGGCATCTGTCCATGTCATATTTTCAAAATGTTTCGGCAACAAATTTTTCGACATAAATGGGAAACCAAATAATAGATATAAATCACAATCATGACATACACCTGTAATTTTAACATGAAATGAATCAGATACAGAAACAAATATGCACAAGAAAATACTGCTAAGAGAGCTGGATACGATTTGATAATTCAATTTATTACATGACCCAATCAGTAACATTTATACACAAAAAGATTTGTTTTCAATTTTATGAAGTACAAAATCGCACACAGAATATCAATTTTCCTCTAAATCGAATTTATTAAGAATTTGTGCAATTATAAAGTTATTAAGCGACACCAAATTTCTAAACGAAATCATCGAATGTGTATCTGCTTTTATTCTTCATTTTTAGTTTTAATTACAAGAATGGATACCTTTTAAAAATAACGATTAAAAAATATGAAAATATTCGAAAGAATATTAAACCCAAATAACCAAAAATAAAAAAAAAAAAAACAAACTCATCCAACTCGGGAAAAATCGCTTGTTGGATCCCTGACCAAATTCATAATTATTAACATACATAAAGACTCGTGAACCAGTCATAGAATGCAGATGTGCAGAGAGACTTATCGGAGCAATGTAATACGCATCCGTCGCCATCTAAAATCGGTCGTTTTACTGTAATAAACCCATATATTGGAGATTCTTAACTACGTTACAAGTTTTGAAATAAATTTAATAAAAGAAAAGTAGAGAGTAAAACAACTCTTACATCGAATCTCTATCTCAAAAGATGGTTAGTTTTAGAGGTAATTTAAGATACGCTATCTCTTTTTTCTTATCATCGAAACAATATAATCATCAAGATGCTATAAACACTGTCTCTACTGCTCGAGATTTAATAAATGTGAATGAAAATGAAAACAAGAATTCAAATATCGGAAGTTATAAGTTTGTGACAAACAAAAAATAATAAATTAACATGGATGAATTCTCTCTTTACTGCATATTCGTCGAATGTATCTGGCCAATAAGTATAGCGATCAATAATTGCTTCTGCTACTGCCTCGCGATTCGTTGTATAATTGTGGCGAAAAGCGTATTCAAGTACAAAATTTTTGAGGTATTCATGGTCAATCGGAACAAAATCATTAAATTCTCCCAGGAGCCGATTTTCAAGTATTACCTATATGTAAAAAAAAACTTTTGAGTTTGAGAATTTATAATTTTGGATTCAAAAATTCACAAATTTCACGATTTTAGACCAAAATATTTCCACTAATGTCTCACAACGAGAATAAAACATTTTTGCTATAGACTTCACCGCATAGATAAAAATCGATATTAACATTCCGAAATTGGACGAAGAAACGCAAAACTTTATTAAGATTATATATGACTAAAATAACTCTTCGATAATGCAGCACGGACAAAAGTACCAAGCACTCAGATCGTTATTATCATCAACTAACTGTCAGACCCGAAAGATGGAACCATCACTGTGCTTTAATATAATTCTCTGCTGGACTCGAACCCCGACAAATGAACTGAAACCGTATCCTTAACCACTTTACAACAATTGCGTTCTATATAACTTACTTCAGAGCCATCTTGTCTATTGAAACCCGTCAAATAAGGTACAGCAGCTAGATAATTACTAGTGGCAGTGGGTATAGAATTCAGAAGCAACATGGGATGAGCTGGAATGAATCGACCATCGACATGAGGTAAGAAGAGATAGCGATTGTATTCCACCTAAAAGTTGAATCATTGAATCATTCGATAGATGACCGAAGGAAGTCTCAATATAATTATCATGAAAAAAAGTCCTTTCTACAATATCTAATTCGAGTAGTATGTGAAAGATAGAAGAGTTAATATATGCCACGGCCCAAACATGAGTATTTATGTATTCGAAGAATTTCAATAACCAAGAGAAAAAAAACTAAAGATAAATAAATGCAGATAGTTTGCACAACATGGTAAGATATCTTAATCAAGATGAACAGGTAAATTCATGATACATTAAAATCATTAATTATTTAATACCGGTATTGTCTGAATAGCTTGTATAATGTCATTTGTTGACCGCGTCAATATGCAATCCCATATGTGTTTTGCTACCGGTTGCGCACAACCCAAATACCGTCCTAGCTTCATAGTATTGTTGAATGCAAGAGCAGATTTACCAATAGTTGAATGATACGAAATTTCAGCACCTGACATTGCAGCACCTGCTCGAAATAAATCTAAAGGAAGGAAAGTACATGACTGCGCATCACCATCGATAATAAGTTACAGAGAGAGCCAAGAAATAAAAATACTTTTCGAAAAAGGTGATAGCATATGTAGACCAACGCTGACCGCTCCGGCATCGTGTCCAACAATCGTTACCTGTCTTGGGTCTCCACCAAAAAAAGCTATGTGTTCTTGTACGAATTGTAAAGCAGTTCTCTGATCCTAAATATATAAATAAGAAATCCTTCATCAAATTTATATTTTTTGTAAGATTTCAAACCTTTATTTTTTGTGATTTTTTAACTTAGATAAAAAAAAAAATGTAAAAAAGGTTGCGTACTTTTTATCAAGTGATGCATTAAAAAAAAAAAAAACCTGCAAACCATAATTGCCAGTGTTTGCATCGCCAAAACTTAGAAAACCAAAAGCACCGAGACGATAATTTACAGTAACAACAATGATACCTCGCGAAGACAACACATGTCCCGGCCATTCATTAGAGGAACCAGTTTGAAAATTACCTCCGTGAAAGAAAACAATAACAGGGCGGCTACCACGTGATATCTGAAAAGAGCTACCGTTGCAAAAATATAAATTCAAGATGAACAAAACTTATCTTTACTATGACTAATTCAGTAACCTAATATTAATACAGGTTTTACAGTAAATTTACGAACATCAGGAGTGAATATATTCAGATAGAGACAGTCCTCACTGACATGGAATGAATAAGGATCATTAACAAACAATGATGGTCGAGCTTCGACATCTTGCGCGCATGATGGTGAATGTTGAAATGCTAGGAATGGTTGCTTTCCAGGAAATTCAGTAAGAAGTTGTGGAGGCTGAAAAGCCAAGCCTTGAAATATATACTTATTTTAACATCCATAATAAAATCACGAGGAACTGTACATCTAGATCATCTAATGGCTAGATTATATATATATTTTTCATCTTACCAAGAATAATGTGATGGAACAATTAACATAATCATCATCATCAAAAAAAAGCTTTTAGTGTGTATCATAATGTGCTGCTAAAATAATTGCAGGATGACTTTTTTTTGGCCAGTAATCTTTGAAGTCCCTTAAATTTTCTATACATTAATTAAATTTACAAGAAGGAGAAGCATTTTATAAAATAAATGAAAAAGTTTTCACTTTGAATCTTCTCTGTGCAACCGGTGGCTCAGCATATGGAATACCCAAGAATGTCATTATAGTGACATTGTTTAATGGAGAAATTTGCTCTGGTTCGAAATAAGTCCAGTGCTTGCGAATCTGCTCTATCGGATCATAATCGGGAGTCCACGGCACATTGTTTACCGTCATTTCTTTGCCCACCAAATCACCGATTGACAACCGTACCAGTACATCATTCTTCCGCAACTAAAACAATGAAAATCAGTAAAAGATGTTTTGAATTTCAACGTACTAAAATCCAAAGATTTTCACGGAAGAAGTAATCTGAGCTGCCTTCTCAATTCATACTGGTTCTCTTACAACTTCTCTTTTCAGTACTAGCTATAAGATAAAAATCCAGAAATATCATCGTATTGTATTCAAAAATGGCCTGAGTTAAGTATACCAGACCGGATCCCATCTTTCCAAACATAGCACTTTGACCCCGCATCTTAAACTTTCGACAGAATAATTTAGTCCCATTGAAAGCTACTGTAGTGTCTCTACTCAATCTCTATTGTAATCTATGAGCAAAGGTTACACTTGAAAAAATCATACTTGTTCGGAGGGTTTGTCATTGTCCCACGTAACTTTTTCGTTCCACGCATTTCGCGTGGGTCGCGTAGGCTCACCACTCTCTCTGTCCACGATGATGCATCCTACTGTACCGACCCACAATAAGGCTCTCAAGCCATCCATACAACAGTACCCCAGACCATAAATGTAATCCCTTTCAATCCCACACAACCCAAAAACCGTCCAGTCATCGTGATACTTCTAAAGCCTGCTTGTCACGACTCGAAAACTCTTGTCCCATTCCTGCATATGAAAGCAACGTAAATTTCCAACAACCATTTAGCTTTGATATAATTTCTATTAGTATTAAGCAATATTAATTGTTCTCTTCGCTGATATTCCTTGGCTTTATTTTATTTTGACTATTGCACACTATTCTAATAGGATAAGTAATGTTTCGCCGTATTTTCCTCGTTTCCAGACATGTCGCCGTGTTTTGCTTGACTTCTGTTTTCTCATTCTTCTCAATATATCAAACACAAGAGCGTGTATGTGAAATTCACATGCTCAATAAATCAATGTTTTTTTCATCTTTAGAACAAAGAAATTATGATCATTAAACGCTACACTGCTTTCCGTTTATTTTGACGCTCATCCCGATTTACATAGACAGGTATGTCAATTAATAAGTTATCAAGGAAGGGTAATAAAAATGAATATTTCATCGTGGTCATTAATATGATGAAAACAGAAAAGTATACTTAATGACTGTAATATCATTGTAATCATTCATTCTTTAATATAGCATTTATTCTTCAGCTCATTGCTACTTTCTTGCTGTTTAGTTATAAAAAATGTTACATGAAATAAAAAATGATCTCAAGAAGCATTTAACTAAAATACGATAAAAGAATTGAAGTTTGATTCTGTTCTTGAAAGCAATGTCATGTCTACTAAGTCATCGGCACATTTATTTCTTGCAAAAGTCTTATGAGCGATCGACTATAAAATGCTAATATTCTAGAGCCAGATTTTCATCTAGAATGAGTGATATCTTTATGGCCTCAGATAAATCAATGCTCGATTCCATAGCGCTTTCACAATCTTAGCTCTTTTGAAGGTAGAATTTCAGTAACAAAAGAATCTCTTTGCATATCTGAAAGCAAATCAATATTTTCTCTTCTGTTGTGAAAATGTGTTTCAAAAAACTTGGATTACTTTTAGCCATTTGCAAGTGATGTGTTTTCTGATTATTTTGATATTCTTTCCAGCTGTTTTCGCTTGTAACTGCAGTCATTAATTTTTGATCTCTGAAAATTCAGATGCTTTATACCTATTTGCTTTCTAAAAGTAATATTTTTTCTTCTCTCTGTGAAATGTATTTACTTGGATTGATTTCAGTCAATTGCAAGTTTTCTGATTATTTTGATAATCTTTCCAGATTGTTTTCGCGTTTAACTGCAATTATTAATTCTTGACCTCTGAAGATTCAGATGTTTTATACCTAGACTTCACAGTTATTATCCATATTAAGCATTACTACTGGAATATTCTCCATCTGAATCCGAACTTTTTCTCCATCCACATAATATAAAGTAAGTTAACTCTTATGCAATTTTCCCACAAAGATTGATTTCTTCATGTTATCATCTTTATAAAAAAAAATCTATGCTCTTCGGAAAGTACTGTAATCACTAATGGCATGCTAGATCAGTAATCATTTTTAAATATTGTAATTTCTAAACAGATTCATCAACAGAATCTTCTTAAGAACTTTACCGACAGCTTTAAGAAGTTTCAATATCCTATTCTTGGTAATTTCACATATTTGTTCATCCTGCGATGTAATTATTCCTTTTTTTATAAAAGAAGTGATTAATTAATTGCAGCAATTAATGGATGTAAAATTTGTTGATTTATTTTATAATCTGAAACACAAACTTAATAACTAATTCTTCAACGAATGCTAAAGAGGGTAAGTAATCTTTAACTGAACTTTCAAAAACGACAATAAAATCGCATGTGAAACTATTCTTATCAGCCTAATATCATGTTTGAATTTAATTATCTTTTCGAATGAGATATCTTTACGAGTCATCTAAGTGTGTTCTTCCTGAGTGAATCTAATAATCGCCCATTTTCAATCTTTTCTCTATTTGAGTTGAATTAAAAAAATGCATCCTCTCCTTACAGCTAACATAATGCATGGCCGCACTTCTTGAAATTGACCTTTAGCAATGAATCTTTCCAATGGGATTGGTATAGAACTGGTAATTGGTTACGGTAATTGGATTTGTTTCATCATTTTGTTATTATTCAATTATTTAATGATATCTCCAACATGAGAGAGAAGAGATTTTGGCTTATTCAGTTTATGAATTCTTACCAGTTCTCTTACGATTATTGGCGTTTTCACCTTGGGCTCATACTCTCAAGCATTTTCCACGTTGTTCTTTTCTGATCATGCAAATCTAATATCTTTCCGAATCTTCCCATCAAGCAATATTTTACTGAATGATCTCATCTTGTCCCTGTTTTTTTTGACCGTGACAATTATTGAAAGTTTTTATTTCTTGTCATATTGTTATCCGAAACTTTGTGGTATCTTAAACTTGGGCAATTAAATTTTTATAACGAAAAATAGATAATATAACAACGGACGTAACATTTACAATATCAACCATATCAATGAAGCAATTTTAATGACAATATCGTAATCCAAAAGAAAGGGCAGGACTAAATTAAGCCTGACGTGTTCAATCATACGACCTTGTGGTAGCATATCTTTTGAAATGATCTTATGCTCAGGACCCTCTTCATATTTATAGAGGAAGGTTCCTGATAGAATTTGATCTATAAGAAAGCGCCTTTATTAGCGCATGAGTGTGTCTTTATTCAACAAGAGATATATTTAAAGAAAAAGTCAGTTATTCTCCGGTACTCCTTACGATTTCAGCGACACCCATCTACAACATTCTAATATCTCTCCGAAATCTTATATTTCGATTGCAATTCAATCAAAAAGATATGTCGAAGATTGACAGATTTTCACGTGGATTACTAATAGAAAATATGAATCACTGATTCATAGCTAGAGATAATTTTTATTTCGAGAGATTTGGAATTTGCTTTAGGCTTATTAGCAGTTCTCAAAGAAAGCTTTTAGGAATGATGAAGTCAACAGTACAGTATGAATGGGGAATTATTGTTTTTGGCGAAAGCAACAAACAGAGAATCACACACGAAATGATGCGGTACGTTTTTTACATGGATTGTCAGAGACTGCAGTACAAAGCAATTTTATTGGAGTAGTGGTGTGGGATTCCAGGTGATGTCGGGATGGGAATGAACGGTGGTGTGGGATATGTCTGGGTCCAGTATGGATGGAGACCATTTCTTTCCTTTTCTTATTTCATAACAGTTTTGAAACACAAAAGTTATAAATAGGATGGATTGGTAAACTCTTAGTAGAGTAATACTTGCAAGTCAGCGATATAATTCTTAAATTGTCATTTTTAGTTCTTTCGCGGATGTATTTCGGCAGAAAAGTTCCAAGTTGGGATTAAATTTAGTGCAGTCACCATCGTTTCTATTTACCAAAAATGTGGCTATAGCACAAAGGGAAGTAGAAGAATGGTATGAAGAATTGGAATCGGACAAAGATGAGATACTTATAGTGTTTTTCAATGATAGCGGTATTCTATTTTTTGTGCCTTCTAGGAGAAATTTATAAAATAATTTGAATATGGTTGAAGTTGACTTGAATCATCAGAAATGAGTTTCGAATGAAGATATTTTTAAACTCAATTCGGTATGAGCTCTTAATACTGATGTTTCATTTTATGGTAAATATTATCAGTGAAAATCAGTGGAAAAAAAAAAGAAGTTGACACTCTTTTTTCTCATTTTACTCAATACTTTTAGACTTTTGAATGTTATTTCTGCTCAAGTTTTGTGTCTAGATTTTTAGTAGAATTCTTTAACTTCATCGTTGTCATTTAACGCGGAGAAATAATAAATTTGAAGGTTTTAAGAATTCTGATATTAGAAATCAGGAAAGAAATACATTTAGTGATATCTTTCATTTGTATGTCTTATTAGATTATTATCGTTTTTTTTTTTTTTTTACAAAGATATTTTTTTTGAACTATCATTCTCATTCATCTGATTTGATATGGCTATTGTTCCATTGTTGATATCTCACTGGTTTGTAATTTTCAGCTCTAATTTTTTAATTTTTAATGATTTTATTGTTTCTTCCTTATGTTTATCTGGATGACTGGTTTTCAGATTCAAACGAAGTGGAGCAAAAAATGCAAGGAGCTTTAAAAGAGAGAATCTTGCTTTATATACAAAGTGGCGATAATTTGCTTCGTTGCGCACATGACGAAACTGAAGAAATCATAAGATGTTGGATTAAAGAAATTTGTGAACTTCTAAGTGAAAGATTTTATGAAGGTGAGCTCTTCTTATTGGATTGCTTTTGTAAAAATTTTTAATTTCTATTATTGAGAATTTTTCATTTCATTTTGTTTAAAATTTCATTTTCGGAAACTTGGATACTAATAAATTTTCGGAACCCTATTTTTGAAAGTCGTAATCTGTCTTCAGTTTCGTCAGCGGAAAAATTTGGATTTGAAGATGCAAGGAGAGCAGACTCGATAAAAACAAATAATACTGAAGCAATTGGACAACAAAAATCGAGTAGGGAATTTCATATTGTTTTTCTTTATTTCATTGTTATAGACATATTTACATCGAGTTTACAAATTACTATGAATGGAAAATAAAAAAGACATAGGCATGTAAGTTCTTATAAAATATTAAATAACTCTAACAGGATAATTTTATTAGAATGGGTGAGATGCAAAATAAAAATCATGAAAGTGATAAAGAATTATTTAAATTGATATTTCAGGTAGCAAAAACCAGGAAAAGCATGAAATCAATACTGATTGTTCACTGCTCGGTCTTGTTCATGTTGAGAATATTTTAGCGGATTTGCAAAAATTGGAAAAACCATTAAAAGACTTAGATTTGGTAGCATGAATTACTTTTACTATTATTGACAAGTTTTAATAATATTAATAATTTTTAGGTAAGGAGTAAGTCGAATTTGGGTTAAAATGTGACGTTATTTTGAAGGGATGCTTCTTTTTTCTTTATTTATATGCAGAGTATACAGATTATTTATATTTATATGCAGAATTAATTTTTACTGTCACTTATTTACTCTAGATAAAAAACATCGATACTTCAATGCTGCGCAATAGATTACTTATTCCCTTCACCGATCGGGAGCAAAATGGCCGATTGCTTGCCCTTCTTTCAGCTGCCTCATTTACAAAACTTCCAGATCTCCAAACTACAGTAGTTAATTTTGTCGAGAATGTCCTCAAATCCGGGTCAATTTTCAATTTTCTTAGAGTATATTCACTTGAAGCTAATTTGAAAATTAATATATCTAGTTACCTTCTGTATTTCAGTTTTATTTCTTTCATGCTTCGTGAAAATGCATATTATATACGCGGTGTTGCTAGTGGTGAATGCCATAGAACTCTCTTCATTTATCTTCAAGATATTATGCAGATACTATATATTGCAAAAGTTAATCACATAGAACATTTCGTGAGTTACTTCACTTATACATGCAACATTAGTTTTGCTGTTTATTTTTTTGAAACAATGATTCTCTTATAGTTTTAGAATACTGCTAATATGGATCAGTATTTTAGGATATTGCATGTGATGAATTTTTAAATTTCATGGAGTTAATTCCGGAGAAATGTTGGTCAGCTATTAATGAAGAACTTCAACTGACGATTTTCAGAACGTTACAGAAGTTAACAGTATATTTTGCAACTGTTTCTTAGTTCTAGTTCATTTTTAATTGCTGTTGCCGGACATTGCATCGTTTCATCGTTGACTAATTAGCAGCTGGTTATTTGATTTCTTCGACTTCTATTTTTCACTTGTGCAGCTATAGTATCTGTGATTTGTCGAAAATTTTTTCAGATCAACGCTTCTGAATTTTTGACAGTAGATCTGCACAAAGATCATGAATTAAATATAATAAACAACGATATGAAATGTTTTGATAATCGAGTATCATTTGATCTGGTCAAGGAATATGGATTTAATGATTATAGACCAGCATGGATCAATGTTGATGTAGAACCTCCAGAAGATTTCCGAACATTGTCAGTTTATGCTACTAGTAATGATATACTTCATCCAGGTATAAGTTTTATGTTGGGTTTATTATCAAAATTACTTTTATATCATTATTATAGTAATGATGTTATTTACATGCAGAAGTGGAGATGTTTTGAACTTGGAGAACTAATTTATAATTATTTAGTTATAGCAGAATTAATTTGTTGATCTTATCTGATCATCAGGAATGTATGTTCCGTGTCATTTGAATTCGGTATTCTGTAGTATTTGAGTTAAGTAATGCGGGAAGGGACTTCTTTATAAAACAAATCTGCAAATATATTTCATAGCATATATCTTTACAGCTCGATCTTATATTCGAAGAAATATCGTCAAAGGAAGTTATTTAAGTCAAGAACATTATCTCGATGTACAGTTTCGTCTTATGCGTGAAGATTTGGTTGCTCCATTACGAGACGGCATAAGATTATGGAAACAACAAAAGGGGAAAGGTCCGCAGTGAGAATTATAAATGAATTCAGCATTAATGACCTTTAGGAAGTAAAGCGAGAATTCCCAATATAGGCGTTATTTAACTGTGAATTTTATCAGTTATGCAATCTGTATATTTTGCTGTTATAGACCACTCTTAAAATTGCAAGGGTAAAATTTGATACGAGTATTTTTATTTGTAGGAACTTTTTTGTCGTACGCAATGGATGCAAGCGAAGAACTCGATCTGTTAGTTATAAGAGGTGTCATTGTGGAAGGCGCACAGTTGAAACGAAGCACAGGAGAAATCATTCGTTATGTCACTTTCCAGGTGGAAATCATTACTACTGAACTTTGAATTTGATTTATCGATCTAATTTTAGTAATTGCATATTGCATTAAATTCTCATATTTCACAATGAAAAACCGGTAACTAAAGATAATTTTCAGCCAATCAGCGCAGATAATTCATGGAGTTTACGGCTTAAATATGGACAACTGGTAACTCTGTCGAGCGATGGATTTCAGAGTTGGTATCAATTTTTTATTTCTAATGTTTCTACAATTGAAGGAAGGAATTAAAAAAATTTTCTTCAAAATGCTCAACATTATTAATTGTTGCAACCAAACGAAGTTTATTATAACTTACCTCTTTTTTCATTATTTTTCCAAGTCTTTATTTTTCTAGATCTTTTATCAGTAAAAGTTACTAAAGTTCACAATTCTCTGTAACTTCTGTTAAACCTCAATATGCAACTATTTATGCTGAGATCTTCAGATGAAGCATTATTTGCCACCGTTGCTGAAAAAGATTCCGATGATTTTTCGAAAGGAAAGTTGGGATTATGTTTTTTCGATGATCACTCAGTTTCACGAGCCAAAGTGTACACTTTAGTTGAATCGAACTCATATTATGAAATGTATCAACATGTCTTGGAGTGCATTAAGGTACTATTGTATTCTTCATCAAAAAATGAATATGCAGGTTATTAGCAAGTTCATTATCCAGAACAACAGAAAGTGCGCAAAATATAGATTGCTCTATCTCAAACAAGAATTACCTCGCATCAATATTATATTTAAAACAGTGAGCAATAACTAGGCTTAGTAATTAATGTAAACGGGTTAATTTTGTATGGTATGTGATTATAATATGGAAATAAATGGAATAATCTTTTTTTTTCTTTTATTTTCATAAATTCAGAGAAGGCAAGTAACAGGAACTTAGTTATTTATTTATTTTTTCTAACAACTCATAGAATCTTTAGGCTTTAAACAAAGATGTGGTCGGTAATTGATATTCGAAACTATGACTTATTGTAAAAATTCTTAATATTTAACGAACTTTCAGCGTTTCGATAATGAACATGAGATTCCATTTGGACGTTTTTTACTGAAAGCTGAAAGAGATGTTCGATTTCCTGCATACCTAGTTGAGCAGATAGACGAGGATTCTTCGAGCTCTTCGGATTCTCTAAGTAGTGAATATACCGATTATAGTGGGTCTCGATCTGTAACCAGAAGTAAATTTTACCTTATGTAGAGCAAAATATTTCATGCAATTATCAATTTAGAATTCGGTGAAATTTCCGTAAATTTTCTTCTATCATGTAACATGCTTATGAGATATGAGCTGCTTTGCTGAGTAAATTGTTGGCACAAGACCAGAATGATATAAAACAGCACTTAACCTTGATTCTAAGATACCATTAAAATTATCAGCTGTATAACATTTTCTGTTATAATACTTGCAAAATTTCGTCGAACCGTATCTTCGAGAAAGTGAACTTGAAAAAACATTTCACTTCATAGCTGTGGAATTGAAGCTGATAATGCATTATTTTACTTAATCAAATTTTAAAATATTTGTAGAAGCTGTGATTGCTAAGGAAATAAGCATTTTTGGAACAAAATACGCAGTGGATAAATTGAAATATGAGCTTGATGGAGACAAAGTGGCTTGTTTAGACGATTCCCAACGAAATGCATTGTGCCACGCTCTTACGCATGAATTTGCTTTAATCCAAGGACCTCCGGGTACAGGTTAGTATGTTGTTCTGCCTTACTGTTATCATTTAATGTGCTAATGACAGTGAGAAAATGATCTTCAACAAAAAAGTTGAAGAATCAGGAAAGGCTTACTTAGTTTTCCACAAGACTTTATGATATCTTCTATAAATAGAATGCCGAATCTAACTTAACTTCATTTTTCTGGATGAAAATAGAAATTTATTATTACCTAGATAGGGCTGTAGTAACAGGCTAAAGAAAATTCCTGCATGTATGTAAAGGGAATTTGAAAAACCGAAAGGAACATGCATAAGTTTCTTGAAGTTTGAGAATCAGGAATCCGTCACTTTTCAAGTTTTAGGCGAAGTTAATATGAAGTAGGTTCAAAATTTGAGATTTTTAATTTATTGGAATAGTTGGAGATTTTTTGTTAGTCAATGAAGTAAATCAGGTATCCTGGAAACTTGTATTAAGTATTTATAATATGCCTTTTTCTTTGAATAGTTCTTACTCTCTGTTTACTTTCATTTATTTTTTCCATATTGCTCATTACGTTTCACAAACAAGTAAAATTGAGGTATCCTGAATTAAATCTGTTTCGTTGACTTTTGCTTGAATAGTAAATGTTTTAAATCTAGGAAAAACTTTTCTTGGTCGCCTTATTGTACGAATTTTGCTGGAAAATATAAAAATGTGGAATCCGGCTAGAACAAATCCAATCCTAATCGTATGCTTCACCAATCATGCTCTGGATCAGTTTTTGGATGGTGTTTTAGTAGATTTAATAAATGATGGACGTTATAATGATGAACTTCCCAGTATTGTTAGAATTGGTTCACGCTGTAAAAGTGAAACTTTGCAAAGATACGTTACTTTTTATTTCAACTTCACACTGATATCAAAAAAAGTATTGGAAAATTGTATTTTTCTGTAGTTTTTATGTAAAAATAATTCTGTATAAATGGTTTCACGAAGCTTCCATGAAGAAAGCATTATTTATTTCCAGCAGTTTTTCCAAATAATAAAAAAAGATCACATAT